>CM042010.1:106804939-106917439 GCA_023525715.1 Cichorium intybus | reverse complement strand
AATGGTAAGAACTCATTATGTCAAAAACTTATTCTGTTAAGAATATGTTTTTTTCATTGTTACGAGAATGAAATCCGATGGCCAGGATTTGGTTACAAGGTAACACAATAATTGTCATTCTTATTATAACCTAGCCCTATATATATATATATATATATATATATATATATATATATATATATATATATATATATAAATTATTATTTTGGGTATTATTTATTTAATTTAATATTAAGAATCTGATGTGGCATTGTGGGTTCAGTGGGTACTGGTTCCATGGGTGAAAGATTGGTGAAAGATTGGTGAAAGATGGGGAAAATGGAAGTGAGAGGAGAGAGAAAAGCTGACGTGGCGCGTGGGTTCAGTGGGATGGGAGGGATTTACTCCCCCCACCCTAAGGAATGTTTATTGGTGTACCTAAATACTTTATTGTGATTTATTTATAATGATAATAATTAGGTTGAATGTTGGAGATAGTGATTATATATACGATGTTGCATATTATTTAAGGTCAAATAATCACATTTTGACGATTACTTGAGAAACATGTTTAGAAAAGTAAAAATACCCGGGTGACTTATGTAGACTGTAGTCGAGGTCGCATAGGAGTCCCACATAATGTTTGTGGTTATAAAAAACTAATTTTTATTGTTTATAAAAATTAAAGGAGACACCTGCCTTTATTTTACCAAAATAACAAAAACACTAAAAACATCAATATACATATAGAATATTACTTAAAAGCGAAATCTTGAGACGAATTATATTGAAATTGCTTACTCTTAAAAGCTCCGTGCCAAACACGTCTATAATTTGATTTATGAAATTTGAGATTTCATCCTAAAAATTAACTCGTTAAAAGCTAAGTGTAGCTTGGTGTTAGGAGAATCTTAACTCGATCAAGGTCGTATTGGATTTCGTAGGGTTTTAATTTCTTTTAATGGTAACTAGATATGTGTAGACGTCTTGCATAAAGATTATATTTTATGTTAAAGGAACCTGGATAGATGTATATATTTATAGGTAACTGATTCGTTGTTATTAACTATAAACAATATATTGTACACTAAATAAAAAAATTTAGTAACTTGTATCACTAATTTTTTACCTTGTTAAACATTATCAACAATACCATCTTGTAATTAGCATGACAATTTACGACATTTGCAATGAGAACATTTTCATTGTATCAATGTGACAACTAAACTTTTTGTATAAATAAGAATTAAGTATAAATATATTTGATGTTAAGAATGATTGATGTTCACATTTATTAATTGTTGTGGAAAAGTATGTGTTAACTTAATTTATTACATTATTATGATATGTTACTTCAATTAGCATTTAGTTTTGAAGACATAATGGCAAAAAAGGAATTTGTGGACAAAAAGTGAAAGAAAATATTTGTCAATATTTGAAAATTAATATCTCAAAATCTTGAAAGAATTAGGAAAAAGTCATCAATGCGACTTTTTTATATTCGAAATAAAAAATATAGGAAAAATATTCAGTTATTTAAAGTTATAACTAATAAGTTATGTGAGTTTAAAATGGTCAAAAAAGTGACAAAAATGGCCAATGCACATCTTTAATGGTCTTTAACAAAAAATCTAAATAGATTCAGATTTAACTCGGTAAAGAGAAGTTGTAAAGTTCATTTCCACATTTCTAAAGATATACATATTTTGCAAAAATCGGACATCATATGTGGAAGTTATAACTATTCAAAAATCAGAAGGAATTCCTTCAATTTACCCAAGAGTGGGAACTAAGGGTAATTTGATCATTTTATTAAGTCAGAAATAAGAAATAAAAAGAGTAAAAAAGAAAAGAACACACAAACACACACCCGATTGTGTGTGCGTGCGATATTTTAGACGACAAGAGAGACAGATCAAGCGCAAGATGAAAACACAGAGAAACGGTAGCGAGAAGCTGCAAAAAACCGAGCCAATTGGTGCTTATAACATGGAGGAGTCGGCGAGAATGACCGTTGCTAATGGTTGGGGTAGAAGCTAGGGCTCCAGTTCATGACCAGTGGGCAAAATTTCGAATGTAAAAATCTGATTTTTAAATCATAGTTATTTGAGTTGAAATTTTTTGATGCATGTTTCTGATTTCTATCACTTTATGGGTTTAAAACACTTAAGAATGGTAAATTTTGATGTTTGACTTGAGATTTTTGAATCCATGTGTGAGATTAGTTTGAAAATGATGAAGAACATCGGGTATTAAGTTGAAATTTTCAAAGAAATAAGAAGTAAGAACACATGAACTGGATATTTGATATTTGGATAGATTTGAGCTTTTCGTTAGTCAGACTTAGAGAGTTACATTGAATTGGTAAATGTTAAGTTGTAAGACTCCAAGAATGAAGTATTATATGAAGGTTGATTCAAGTTCAAGCTGAATTTTTGTGTTGTGTGTATATGTTGTTATTAATAAATGAATTTTGGCAACATATGATAAGCACAAGTCATGATATTTTGATTTCTTTACATAATTTATGCTTAAAATGATAAAGATTAATCGAATGCAAGTGTTTTGATGCTAATATTGTGTTGGTTGCATCATATAAACTTCATATACATTAAGGTGTTAATTAGGAATCTTGAAATTGTAGAAGATGATGAATAGTGCCATTAACTTTTCTGATTTGGTCAAACTTGACCATAAAATGGGATTTTTGCAAAAAAAATGTAATGACATGTTGGTTTGTTCTTGTGCAAAAGAGTGCTTAAAATTTATTATTTGGATTATGCTTGAAGATATGTTATGATTTTTGTAATATATTAAGGGTTAAATTGAAAATGTCAACTACTTCAATATTAATGAGATTGTCTTCATTAGAAAATCACATATATAATATTTTATATTGGTTGAACTTTGGAATCAAGAAGGTGCGATTTTCAGTATAAAAGATCTACAATCTTGGATTTTCTAGTTGCAAAAAGATAGACTTGAAAGGTTTTCCGCAACCATGAACTAAATAACCTAAGTTCACATGCAACCTAGAAAAGATCTATATTTTCTTACTTTGAACATGTAACTAATTCCTAAAGGCCAAACAAAAATAACTAAAAGAATAAATCAGAAAACTAACCTTTAGTTTTAATCTTGAAGCTAAGCAGCACAAGTGTCCTGCCTCAAATGAGATCACACCCAGGGAGCCAGAGGAAGGTCACGAAAATTCCAGAGAGAATAATAGAATGAGCAACTGATAAAGAGGCCTAGGGTTCCCTATTTATAGGGAAACAAGAAACCCTAGCCGTCAGCCATTTTCCGGATTATACGTACGCGCGTCGCGGCCTTTACATTGGCGCGCCGCGCGCCGCAATTCAACTATTGAATTCGTACGAATATGTACGCGCGTCGCGGCCTTTACATTGGCGCGCCGCGCGCCGCAATTCAACTATTGAATTTGTACGACTTTAATCCTCGACTTCCTGATTAATCTAATTAATGCCACAGAAATTAATCCAATCAATTCCTGATTAATTATTAATCAATCAATATAGTTTCTAATTAATATATTATCACTTTAATATATTAACAAACCATATCTTTTATTTCTATTGATTTATTAATCCCATAATAAACCAACCTTTCTCTCTACCGAACTTTCTACCAAACCTCCAGCTATGAGGGCAACCCAAATGGACTTTGCTTCTATTAATTAGGTAAATACAAATTATTAGTCATGGCTTAGACACCTAATCCAACAGTCTCCCACTTGGATAAGTCTATGACTATAATTACCAATTTAACCTCTGATTAATCAGCAACCTGCAGCTTCCTAGAAACTGCTGCCGAACTCTGACCTAGTCAGTTCTGTCCATAGATAAGTGATCAAATGATCCTCCGTCCAACAAGATATTTTCAGACATGAGACATGGATTGAGATCAATCTCTGTCTGACACACTGTTTCCCGATTTCCGATTTTGCTTATGACTTTTAGACTTCCAATTGAACGAATCAATTCAGTCCTGGCTGGCCAGCACTTCAGTCAACTTCAAAATCATCGAGTGGCCAACAGATATCTGTTTCCCGTCAGGGTCAATGGACGAATAAGCTTCGACTAATGTAACACCCCAATTTCTCACAAAATTTTTTTTTTACCAAAACTTTATAATACAAAATATTTGGTTATACATACGGGGTATTACTCTTCTGTATCATTGCCACAATTTAAACAACATATGCTTTGCACAACGAAAGCTACCGTCCCACACTCGACTCTTCTAATTCCTTGCTTGATCACCTGAGTACATAGCATTTTAAAACAAATAATACGTAAGACATACGTCTCGTGAGTAATACGGGTTTTAGACCCAAAATAGTTTCTCATATTTTAAACATTCCAAATTTTCATATTATTTAATTTCCTATGAGCGCACCCATAGGTATTCCTTATTTTTGTGATGGTACATTCCTACGAGCGCACCTGTAGGTTTTATACGAGACGCACCCATATAACTTCTTCCTCAATAGCATGAAACAGATTCATCTATCAAGGTAGGACAACTACTTCGCGACGGGAGGTACCATCCCAGTAGTGTCTTTTTGCCACCCCTACCGCAGCAGGCCGTGGTCTTTATCCGGATACTAAGCAACTCATTATCAAGGGCCAATCACATTATCAGTTTACTGTATTTCTGATTCTCTTTCTGTACACATTATAAGCATATTTTTCATAAAATACTTTTAAAGCCATAAAACCACTTTGACTCCAAAACATTTTGAATAAAACTCATTTCGCTATGTACCCGAAAATCCACATAATACTCACCTCGAGTCGGCAATGTAGAAATCCGTGCGGCAACTCCGCAAATCCAACCAAGCTCAAAACCGAACACCTTATACTCCTATAAGGTATATTAAGTTAATTATTACCAAATACACTAATTAACGTTACTATAAATAGATACTTATAACGTTGCTTATAGTTTAAATGTTTATAACTTTCGACATGCACCGTGTCTCGACATATACCCCCACCCCCTTTGATTCACTTTTACTCAACAAATAAGTTATTATATGATTCAATTAGTTTTAAGTAAACCCGAACCCACACCATGACATCCAAAACCAAAACCTAAGACGATTATCACAAAAGAAGAAACCAACAGCAAGGCTGATTTCTGGACCCTCAACAAGATTTGCAATATTACGTCAAGGAAAGATTGAAAATAAAATCCAATAAAAATCATGGGTAAACTAGACCCAAGGAAAATGTCACAGGGCCTGACCTCATGTCATTTGCACCTTTCAAGAATAAATGAAAAATCTCCAAAGTTGACTGATGCAATCAGTCCACCTACTGAACCACACCTTAAAGAAATAATAATCGCTCAAAATGGGTTAAGAACTGAACTCTAAAATTTGGTACGAACAAACTAGACATCAAAAGTGAACTAAGGCCACTGACCTCATCCCTAAATGATTTTTATAAAATTTTTAGTGAAATTTTAAAGACAAAATACCAAATGTGACAGCATTTGGATCAGTCAGTCGAAATGGGCAATTCCACATGACTTAGGGTCTGAAACAGCTCAAACCCTTTTAAGGGAACAAAATAGACTCGAATGCTAACTCAGGGACATAAGGCTCGACCCTAATGGATAAACTCACAATTTTATATAATTTTTCCAAGATCAGGACAAAATGCTGTCATATAAATTTGTGTTTAGTTTTAAGCATCATAACCCAACCTTCATTAAGTACTTAACTCAACATCTTTTGACCAAAGTTCTTAAATATTAAGAGTTCTTATAGAGGTAACTTATGTACACATTCAAGCCAAATTAAAGGATTAAGAAATTGTCTTTAACAAAGATTACAAGAAGGGAGATCAAGAGTATCGCTTACCTAGCCCTTATGTGACGAAAACTACCATACCACAACCTCGATCACCAAATTCATAATCGAACTCAGCCCTTCTCTTCTCTTTTCTGCCCGCCTCAACAACACCACTCAAGTTCTCAACAATCTTTCTAGCTCTCGACAACATCAACAACATCGGGAATGTAGCTTAGAGTTTACGTGATGATATATGCATGTTATAAGGCTAGGGAAGGGATTTCGCATACCCAAAACAAATAACCAAACCCGACATGAGGATTATTCTCGGTGAAAGAAGATGTACTCAAGATGCTCCATCCCGATCACGCGACCTGCCCCTCATACCCACTTTTTCTTTTGACCGCCTCTCTAAGGAAACGTGGTTGTAGCCGTATGGTTTCCCTTTTTTTTTTTTAAAGCGAAATGAATTGTGTGGAAGAGTAATTAGAGGCTTGGTCGCATTCTTTTTGGTTCAACAGGAAATTCCCGTGACTCATAATCAGTCCAAAAATTTTGATGCACAAGTTTTGGCTTTTGGCAATAGTGACCCTCCAATCTTGCTAATGTATTTTTACCTCACCCCCATACAACAATTCTTTCATTTTAAGTTTCTATAATTGACATTTTACCCCTTTCAATCATAACTAAAGTTTCCTAGAAATTATTATTATTATTATTATTATTATTATAACTATAATTATCCGCGATAATCAGGATTTAATTATATAAATCGCTTTCCAATTAAATTTATCTCTTTTTTCTTAATAAAACGAAACTAAAATATTTGACGTTAATCTTAACGCTAAACTGAAATTTGGGGTGTTACAATTCTTCCCCACTTAAAAGAATTTCGTCCCCGAAATTCCACTCTACCCCTCTCGATCAAAATGACACAAAACCCCATACAACTCTTAGATTTGAAACGGTTTTCCCCTTTACCACAAACGACAGGTCCACACGCTTTTTCATACATTACGATAATCAATAAACGACACCACTATATACAACTTTATTCCAAAAAGTCTCTTCAATATCCCGTTATCACCGGAGTCAAGCAGCGGATTTTGAAAATAATACGACACTCAGGGTAGTATAGAGTAGCACATACTGTAGTTGGTTTGAATTTTGGCACTAAAACGTGATATGTCCCTTCAGTTCCATGTCCCCTTTCGGTTCCAGCTGCAAGATGCTATATATATACAGGTAGTATCATTCATTTCCACCTTCATTTTCAGTCTCATTCTCTCTTATCACTAGTTTGTTCGTAAACGAACTCATTTTTAAAGTTGAGTCATGGAAGATAGATCTTCAATGGGCGATCTGTCGAACCCTGGACCTGGTTTTCCGCAAGGAGAGGGTACTTCAAACCAGGAATTCTTAATAGAGTTTGGTAACTTAACATTCTAGACATCCATCATCCATATTTTGTTTATCTTTCTAATGTTTTGTTTGATTTTGAATTATGTTACAGTCTTCCAGATATACTACCAATAGAGCAATTCCACGGTGAGCCGAAAATTTTTCCCGAGCTGAACATTAACTCAGAAGATCCGGTGCATGTATCTTTAGGCTTTGCACATAATTCTAGCATACATCACCCATAAAACTTCTATAGATAGAGTTATGCACTTCTTTCCTCCTAATAGGCGTAAGGGGGTATATTGAGGTTCAAGTCCTTCTGTGACCCAAATGAATAGCCTAACGAGGAAGATACCACCCCTAACACCCTTAGAATCTCTATTCATGCTCACAACATGTCATTACACATCTGAACACACTATTGTCGTTTAAGCAACCTCTTTCCCCTTCAAATGAATAATCCTCCCCCACTTGGGTTCAAACCCGATCCTACCTGATCCTTTCAGCGACGAGCCACCTATTCCTGCAACAATGCTCCATGCTCTTTTACTTTCAGTTACATTGTGTGTCTTCATTCTAGCAATTTCAGCCGCGCCAAAAGCTTAATTTTATTTCTGGTAGTCGTACTCGTCGACTTGACCGACTCCCCCACTTTGATAGAACATAACACTTGCCTCGAAGCCTCGACATCTCTTTAGTAAGCACACTTTACTACCACCTCCCACTTCTTCAACTTCTTTGGAGAATGATAAGTAAACCTAGCTTACCAACCCAACAACTCACATCGAAGCTAAACACCATCTCATCATTTACATCAACCATCGTATACTGCTCATCTTCTGCTAGCCACTTTAACCGTCCCCGACATCTCCTTGATCGTGAGCTGTAAAGCTCAACCACATGCCCTTTCTGTCCCTGCCCTAACCGCTCTTGCAGCACATGACCGCTCCATCACTTACATCATCTTTGTGAATTTCCGTGTCATCCCAGACAAGCTCTCTGTCGTCTGTTCCAAAACTTGAGGCACATACTACCTCTGGAACCGCATCACAAAATCTTCCCAAGTCAAAACCCCAACATGCTCCGCTGACATAGATGTGGTCTCCACTTTCTTTGGTCAACTTTTACCATTCATTACTCTTTACTTGTTATGACTAATACCAAAAGTAACTTTTACCTCTCTTATTACCCCAACTGCATCATAATGACGCTTTAATAAAGACTTGCATTTCTGACTCAACAATTACTTGTTTTATCTCATCATACTTATTAAATATACTCTACTTTTATACTCATATAGATTACCACCATTTTTATAGACATTCAATCTTTACGTCTCATACATTTTACTTATAAACTTTCTAGGCTTGAAACCCAAATTTTTATTTTTATTTTTTTCATTGTATCTTTTACCATTTTTCTTTATGTGTCATAAGGCTATATGCCCAACACATCACATTACTCTTTTATTTAAACTTCATTTCTTTACACTATTTACTTCTACGTATCTTAAGGCGATATACGCTAAACATTTCTTTACAACATTATATATTTCATATTTCATATAAGACTTACTTCTTATGTATCTTTAGGGGATACACAACTCCCATTTAGTTTCTCATTATCTATCATTCTTTCGTATTTCGGGGCGATATGCCAAGTGCATTATCTGACTCTTTTGCTTCACACTTTATAGTATTCTAATTAGAATACCTATTTTATAACCACCTTTATACTTTTATACATGATGTAAGTCCCAAAACTTACCCATTATTTTATATTTATAAGCATGTATAAACACCTATATGCACATTCTTTTACATTTCATAATTACTAGCCATGTACTGACCATTTCTCACAATCATTGAACACCTTTACCTGTTAGATTCATTCACATTCAGAAGTTGTAACTTCTTATCTGTTTATTATAATTCTTATTTTTCATTCTTTATCTTATATTTGATTCTTTGCCTAATACTTACTTAGGCATTCTCTCTTATTCCTTACTTCATATTGATTATAGTCTTTAGTAATCATTTCTACATTCTTTCGGTTACCCTTTTATCATTTACATTTCTTCTTATATTGATTTTATATGACCACTAAATCTGATTCCAATAACCATTTTTTTTCTCATCCCCAGTTTCTTTAATAACTTTCTTTATATTCCTCTCATTATCTTCATTGTTTGTCTTATCTTTAATTTCTCGCCTTACATTTGATTAGGCATTTAACCTCCATTTCTCAATTCTTTTCCTTCTAGTCGCATTATGATAATGCAAAATATCCATAACCTTTATAGTTTTCCATTTCATTCCCATTCAGGTAACTTACTTTGTTATATTACTCATTATAGCATTGTACTTATGACTTAATTACTTGTTCCAACCATTAAATGCATTTACTTATCATATTTCCTTCGGGTTTGGAAGTCACGACTCCTCATTTCCAAATTTTCACTTCTCTCTTTGATTCCCTATCTAATACTTAATTAAGTATTTTACTTTCATTTTATAATAACATATTTGATTACAGCTCTTAATAATCATAATTTAATTCCCTGGTTGTCCCTGGGAAACCCTTCATTTCACTTTTCAATATTTATTCTTTACCCTTTCATACAGTCATTGGGTTTGTCTATAATTTCAAAACCCAACTCGTTTTCTTCTTTTTCCCCAATTAAATGTTTTCATTCTTCTTCCTTATAGGAATTTTGTTCATATATATGTACCTATATATTCATATTCTTTTCCTCCAATCTTCCTTTCTTTAGTCACTGTTGTGACACTACTTTTATCTTTATTCCATAATCATGATTCGTTTCCGTTAGACAACGGAATATTCAGTTATAGACTTTCTTTTGTATATTTGTACTATATTCCCCATTTCTCCCCATTCAAAATTTCAGTATATTTATATATTCCGGTCTTGTCTCTTTTACTATTTCCTTTCATACTACCTCATGTTCCATTACGTATACTTTACATTATTTTTCATATGATATGGTGGTTATCACAACCACATATTTGGATTTTTACCTTCCTTTTTTTTCACGCACTTGTTATCTTAAGTTCAATTCTCTTCATTCATACTTATTATTTCATTTTTAATACTTTTCAGATATTACTTCAGGATTTTCAGGCATACTGGGTTTATTACACATGTACTTTGAACCTATGCCCCTCACACCTCCTCCACTCATCCCTTACGGATTCACATGATTCCTGTGTGGTTCCACCAAACTCAAATATATATCGTGTGATTATGATAGTACGGGCCCATATTATTATAACCACCTATACATATTTGCTTCCAGCTTTACCACCAGGACTCATGTTTCACTGTTTCAGGTTTACCCCACTTTTACTTACTTACAACCTCATATTTAAGTATGTACCTTACCTAACTCCTACATAGTTTAAGTCTAGGTTCAAGTATTGACACCTAGTTCGCTTAAACTATGGCTCTGATACCAAATTGTAACACCCCAATTTCTCACAAAATTTTTTTTTTACCAAAACTTTATAATACAAAATATTTGGTTATACATACGGGGTATTACTCTTCTGTATCATTGCCACAATTTAAACAGCATATGCTTTGCACAACGAAAGCTACCGTCCCACACTCGACTCTTCTAATTCCTTGCTTGATCACCTGAGTACATAGCATTTTAAAACAAATAATACGTAAGACATACGTCTCGTGAGTAATACGGGTTTTAGACCCAAAATAGTTTCTCATATTTTAAACATTCCAAATTTTCATATTATTTAATTTCCTATGAGCGCACCCATAGGTATTCCTTATTTTTGTGATGGTACATTCCTACGAGCGCACCCGTAGGTTTTATACGAGACGCACCCGTATAACTTCTTCCTCAATAGCATGAAACAGATTCATCTATCAAGGTAGGACAACTACTTCGCGACGGGAGGTACCATCCCAGTAGTGTCTTTTTGCCACCCCTACCGCAGCAGGCCGTGGTCTTTATCCGGATACTAAGCAACTCATTATCAAGGGCCAATCACATTATCAGTTCACTGTATTTCTGATTCTCTTTCTGTACACATTATAAGCATATTTTTCATAAAATACTTTTAAAGCCATAAAACCACTTTGACTCCAAAACATTTTGAATAAAACTCATTTCGCTATGTACCCGAAAATCCACATAATACTCACCTCGAGTCGGCAATGTAGAAATCCGTGCGGCAACTCCGCAAATCCAACCAAGCTCAAAACCGAACACCTTATACTCCTATAAGGTATATTAAGTTAATTATTACCAAATACACTAATTAACGTTACTATAAATAGATACTTATAGCGTTGCTTATAGTTTAAATGTTTATAACTTTCGACATGCACCGTGTCTCGACATATACCCCCACCCCCTTTGATTCACTTTTACTCAACAAATAAGTTATTATATGATTCAATTAGTTTTAAGTAAACCCGAACCCACACCATGACATCCAAAACCAAAACCTAAGACAATTATCACAAAAGAAGAAACCAACAGCAAGGCTGATTTCTGGACCCTCAACAAGATTTGCAATATTACGTCAAGGAAAGATTGAAAATAAAATCCAATAAAAATCATGGGTAAACTAGACCCAAGGAAAATGTCACAGGGCCTGACCTCATGTCATTTGCACCTTTCAAGAATAAATGAAAAATCTCCAAAGTTGACTGATGCAATCAGTCCACCTACTGAACCACACCTTAAAGAAATAATAATCGCTCAAAATGGGTTAAGAACTGAACTCTAAAATTTGGTACGAGCAAACTAGACATCAAAAGTGAACTAAGGCCACTGACCTCATCCCTAAATGATTTTTATAAAATTTTTAGTGAAATTTTAAAGACAAAATACCAAATGTGACAGCATTTGGATCAGTCAGTCGAAATGGGCAATTCCACATGACTTAGGGTCTGAAACAGCTCAAACCCTTTTAAGGGAACAAAATAGACTCGAATGCTAACTCAGGGACATAAGGCTCGACCCTAATGGATAAACTCATAATTTTATATAATTTTTCCAAGATCAGGACAAAATGCTGTCATATAAATTTGTGTTTAGTTTTAAGCATCATAAGCCAACCTTCATTAAGTACTTAACTCAACATCTTTTGACCAAAGTTCTTAAATATTAAGAGTTCTTATAGAGGTAACTTATGTACACATTCAAGCCAAATTAAAGGATTAAGAAATTGTCTTTAACAAAGGTTACAAGAAGGGAGATCAAGAATATCGCTTACCTAGCCCTTATGTGACGAAAACTACCATACCACAACCTCGATCACCAAATTCATAATCGAACTCAGCCCTTCTCTTCTCTTTTCTGCACCCTTAGTTCAATCTCGCTGAATCGCCGCCTCAACAACACCACTCAAGTTCTCAACAATCTTTCTAGCTCTCGACAACATCAACAACATCGGGAATGTAGCTTAGAGTTTACGTGATGATATATGCATGTTATAAGGCTAGGGAAGGGATTTCGCATACCCAAAACAAATAACCAAACCCGACATGAGGATTATTCTCGGTGAAAGAAGATGTACTCAAGATGCTCCATCCCGATCACGCGACCTGCCCCTCATACCCACTTTTTCTTTTGACCGCCTCTCTAAGGAAACGTGGTTGTAGCCGTATGGTTTCCCTTTTTTTTTTAAAGCGAAATGAATTGTGTGGAAGAGTAATTAGAGGCTTGGTCGCATTCTTTTTGGTTCAACAGGAAATTCCCGTGACTCATAATCAGTCCAAAAATTTTGATGCACAAGTTTTGGCTTTTGGCAATAGTGACTCTCCAATCTTGCTAATGTATTTTTACCTCACCCCCATACAACAATTCTTTCATTTTAAGTTTCTATAATTGACATTTTACCCCTTTCAATCATAACTAAAGTTTCCTAGAAATTATTATTATTATTATTATTATTATTATAACTATAATTATCCGCGATAATCAGGATTTAATTATATAAATCGCTTTCCAATTAAATTTATCTCTTTTTTCTTAATAAAACGAAACTTAAATATTTGACGTTAATCTTAACGCTAAACTGAAATTTGGGGTGTTACAACTAATATGTTATATCTTTTACCCGACAAATCACTCACAACAACACGTTTTATAACACCGAGTTACCGATGCGTTTTCGTACTATCAATGAGCAACCTCCTTGCAAATTATAACTCATATCTCTCCACTTCAAGACCATAAGATATTATCGTCTCAACATTGCTCGTGATATAATCCATGAAGCAATCCATTGAGTGCGGGTTTATCCAATACTCAAATCTCCATTTCCAAGTACTCATGAACGTTGCAGCAATCTTATTGCTATGTCTAACTCCTTAGACAATCTACAAACCAATTCATGACAGTCTTCCTTCATACTTACTCCCTAAGAGTATGAACGACTGTGGATATTTGAATAATCCAATTATTCAGGAAGTAAACATGCAAAAGCGAAACATAAAATCTGACTGGCAGCTACTCCTGCTAATTACCAAGTCTCCACGAGGTAATCACCAAGTCGGATTTATCATAACTATTATCGGTTTCTTATTCTCTTTTAAGCTTTCAATTCAAGCCTTTTATATCTATGTCTATGACCTTTTCACTCTTTCTATGTATCCAAGTGTCTTAACACTTATACACTTTATTGCAGATGATCCTATCGGATACTCTTCCAATGATATCTCAAATTGTCATTCTGTCATTCTCTCTCACAACTCCATTCCGGTGATGTGTACCGTGACTGCCCATGGTTCTCGGGTCTTTAGTCTACATGACTACACCCTAAGACAATTTCGAGGCGTCATGATGTGACGGTGAACCACACGCGCTCCATCAGAAACCAACGAAATTCTTTAACCATGAAGTCCTACAGCACCACGTTCTGGTGTAAACAATTACCGATTTGAAAACCCTTTCAAATCAATCACCCTAATCATTTCCCAATGATTTTTCACGTCTGTTCAAAAAATCCATTCAGTATTTTCAGCCAGGCAATATCCTGAAACCAACTCACCATGCTCTAAGCATCAAGTCATCAGGATATGTTCATAACACTTCCAATTGATCCAACAGGCTCGTGGAACCTGATGTAATCTTATTCCAAAAAGAAACCTTCGGAATCCTAAGATTACCAATAATCCTTGTGTCACGATTTCCGGAAACCATTTCCTTTTAGAGACTCTTTCTTATGCATCTTGAATCCCATCAAGATCATATTCTCAACGGCTAAGTCTATACTGTCAGTCTCATCTATCCAATAGATGTCTGTGAACTACGTGAGTATGCTGCACCTTCTTTGTTTCTTTCATGCCAATTCATTACACTTTGCAATGACAGGAAACTCCATTCCTGGGGTTATGCATCTTGAATCTCATCAAGATCATATTGGCATAATTCTGATCTATCTAATAGATGTTCACAACCACCTGAGTATGTTGTATCTCTTAAAGTCTTTCATAGCGAATCGTTTCTTAACACCAAGTCATTACACTTTGTAATGATAAGAGACGTTTCCTAGAACCAGTATGTAATCCACATACAATGATAGCAGATAACAACGATACTCCCACTGGCTTTGACACCTTTATATGACTCTTTTCGGACTATTCACAAAATCCAGAACTTATGGCACATTTTGCGAAACCGAAATCCAAACCTTTCCGACATATTAAAGGAAATCTTTCAGGCTATTCACAAAATCCAAACCTTTTGGCCTATTTTGAGAATCTGAATATCCTTTCTTGCGAGATACCCATGAGACGAATCCTGGGGCCATGTACCTTTTGTAATGGCATGCTCTATGTGAGTCCATGTTTGTGTGCCGGTAAACCACACACGCTCCACTAACGACTCACACTATGCCACGCAGAATCCTCTCGGATTACATCTTCTATTGAGAGTGCATCTCTCAGAATCAATTGCTTGACTCCAAGTGATGACTCATTCAACCAGATGTTCTGTAAGTACATTTCTATGTTCCCTTCTTTTGATGATTCAATTACTCCCACTGGTTCCTAGACCAGTTGTAAAGATCAATCAAAATGTCTCATAGACTGTGTCTCGCGGTAAGGTTCTCTTATTTGGCAGCAACTGGGCTCACCAATGCTTCCAGCAGTCGGATTACTTATCCGTACCATCTTTAGTGTTTTACCACTACACGGTATATCACCCAAATCATAACTCCTTATGACAGTGACAATAACTACTGGTCAAGCGAAGAGAGGGTATGTCAGGTTTAACAGGAATCTAATTCCTGGTCAAGTCCCAGTGGTGACTAAAAGTTCTATCACTTGGCTAATCCCTGAACTCATTCAGAATTATTCTTACTCCCACTGTTTCCTTAGAACTCGAGTTCTTTCTAAAAGTACTCTTCTTTCAAAGGATAACCGGGATGGCCAATGAAACGACATCGCTGATCAGTTTCAGGCTTGTCATGAGATTTAGACGAATGCTACATGACCCTGGACTTTCTATGTACTAGTGGGACGATCCCAGCTTTACATTTCAGACAGTGTCAACGTAACCTACTTAGTCTAAGATGTGGTCGGAATATGGCTTCTGCGGTCTGACTGGTTGAATATTCAATTCATTGAAATATTAGTCGGAAATGTATCCAGTGTATCTTATACACCGAGGATCAAAACTATTTCGATCGATGCTCCATCATCTTCCTTAAGACACATTATAACCAATAGTGTTCTTGGAAGAGGATAAACTGTGAAACATTTTCTCAGTCTATGTTGTTACTCAGGTTCTGTTGATCTTATGCTTCCTTTGAAATCTTTGAACACTTCAAGGTTCTAATCAATCGCTTATTCCGATAAACGAAGCCATATTTGTCAAACCATTTGGCAAATATCATGAAGCATAACTAATCGTGATCTGTTCGAAGATTCGAGCAATACACAGTAACTTATGTGTCTGTTGCTCAAAATCTTAATACCTCTACAGTTCCATGTAAATTTATGACTTTGTTAATATTGTTCAAGACATGCAATCATCACCTGACTCCAAGTCAACTGATTCCAAAATCCTATCCATTGGATCTTTGGGCGATTCCTTTCTTGCCACAATTAATTTTATTAAGCACTCAATTCATCATGTGACTCTAAGTCAAATGATTCCAAAGTCCTGTCCAACTGGACCTTTGGTTGAAGTGATTCTCATAAAATTCACTTTAACAATCATAAAGAACACAATTTACAAATCCAATCCCATTGGATGTATCAACATTCAAGTTATTACCATTTACGTCATCAACACATTCACACAACATTTCGAGGACAATTCAAACAACCATGTTTAAAAAAATATATTTCATTAACCAGAATTATCCTCAGAACAATGTACAATGCGAATCTATGTTAAAAGTATCTATAAACCAATAACAAGAACAAATATATAGCTTAACTCCAAAAAATGCACGAGCTCCATATCCAATCTGAATATGCTCCTGTACGACAACATCTCGCATCCTACAGAGTCCGTGCATACAGAGCAAATGTGAGAAACACATTCTGTATCAAGGAGATGAGGATCAGGTATTCTGAGTTTTAAGATATTACTGAGTTTGCCAAACGGTTTGGCTTTAGAGCATTTTTTTCAATCTTTCTATGACTGTGTCCCACCTTATGGATTCCCAGTTTGAAACATCGAACAATCGGTCCAGACGATCTGGATCATTTCTTGATGCACCTTAATACTGGACTCAATCCTGAAGCAGCTGAATTAATGGAACTATGCTTCTCCATGAACGATTCATACAGAGTCGACATTGAATGCACTTCCACGATTGTCTTATCCGGTTACCCTTTCTGTTCATCTGGATGAACAGATCAGCGAGTTGAGCTAATGCTTAACTCCCGATCGCAAAGGGAAAACAGTTTTATACTGTTCGCCTATGTATCCCTCAATCTCGGGAACACGCAAACTGGTGCTACTTCCTTTTAGCTTGCAACTTCAAGCTCTTTGAAGATCCTAGTTCGTTCCCTTTATTCAACCAGTTCACGGAACCTTTCCTGAACTAGCTGTGCTAACTTATCAGACCCCAGGAATTCTAAATCCCTGCGGAACTCGGGGTTAATGATCAATAGCATAAGGCAACGAACTTCCTTGGACTCAATAGTCAAGGAGTCATGCTCATCACAAGCTGCTGTGTGATGCCATGTTTGGGAGCGGACACTCAGTCGGATATGGTTCGCCAGCAAAACTAAGAACTATTCTCTAATTGCAAAACCATATCACATAGTTCAGGCCAGTCAGCCTTACCATACTAAACAGGTGCTTTCTGAAGCTCTCAGAAATGGGTGAAGGAGGAGAAGGAGGAGAATGACATTTTCTTCAGACATATATAAAATTTGAATTTATTTGTTTAATTAATCCTTTTAAATAATTACCCAATATATATTATTTAACAAGGCTAGGATCCAAAATACCCCAACTATGCTGTGAAGAGGGATGCCGTAGTCACAACACAGTGGTCATTAAGGTAGATAACTTTTATCAATTTCAGTCTTATGAAATTCCTAGATCTGTGAGATTCATTGAACTGTTCAATGGCATGTTTAATCTCGGATATGCCCCACCGTTTGTGACTGGGATGCCGAGGATCACAAACCGGGTGTGAATAACCATGCAAATTAGCTTGGTACTCTCGGGGTCCATTATCATCTCAAATTGATGTGCCGGTTAACCACACACGCTCCATCAACAATGATAACACCCGAGAAACCCATTGCCACTCTTTATGAACCCCCATTGGTGTGCCGGTAACCCACACACGCTCCACCAACGTTTCATAAAGTGCAATGTGCAATTTCATGGGTTAGCATCAAATTCACATTTTTTCTAAAGTAACTAGATTGGGAATTCTTGTACGGGTTCTAGTACTTTGATCATTATACTTTTAATGATTAAGCGGTCCTATCAAAACTGTTCGGCTAACGACCCTCCACTGATCAGGCGAGCGGTGGGTGAGAGTGAACACCCATTAGACCGCCATTTTATAGGCAGTCTCCTTATACCCACTTTATAGACCAGCTTCGTGAATGAGGCCTACTAATGATTTGACTAACCAATTTATCTTATACATATAGTATTAACCTTTAATAATACATATAAGATGTATTTTAAATCTTTTAAAATATTCCTGGTTTATCTTTTAATTTCCTGAAATTTAACTATTAAATTTCAAATTAAATTAAACCTTTAATTTGATTTAATTTATCTTTTAATTAAACTATTAATTAAATTAATTAAATCTAGATATTTTAAACCTTTTAAAATATTTTAGGATTTATCCTTTAATTTTTCGAAATTTAACCATTAAATCAAAATTAAATTAAATCCCTTGAATTATCTTTTAATTAAACAATTAATTAAATTAATTCAAATGTAGATAGGTTTTTCCAAATTAATCAAATCAATTTAAAACTATCTTAAACCCCTAATTATCGAAATTCAAAAATTTTGGGTTTAAGGTTATCCAATTAATTAACCAATTAAAGTTACCAAAAATAGAAAACCTTCCAAAACCCTAAGCAGAAAATCGAAAAAGAAGGGGGAGGGCTAGGGTTTCAAAAAACCCTAAACCCAAAAATCGAAATCAGGCCCAAAAGATTTATAAACAATAAACCCTAATTAGGAAAACTATTACAGCCATTCAATAAGAAAACAACCAAATGCTCTGATACCACTGAAAGGTTTTCCGCAACCATGAACTAAATAACCTAAGTTCACATGCAACCTAGAAAAGATCTATGTTTTCTTACTTTGAACATGTAACTAATTCCTAAAGGCCAAACAAAAATAACTAAAAGAATAAATCAGAAAACTAACATTTAGTTTTAATCTTGAAGCTAAGCAGCACAAGTGTCCTGCCTCAAATGAGATCACACCCAGGGAGCCAGAGGAAGGTCACGAAAATTCCAGAGAGAATAATAGAATGAGCAACTGATAAAGAGGCCTAGGGTTCCCTATTTATAGGGAAACAAGAAACCCTAGCCGTCAGCCATTTTCCGGATTATACGTACGCGCGTCGCGGCCTTTACATTGGCGCGCCGCGCGCCGCAATTCAACTATTGAATTCGTACGAATATGTACGCGCGTCGCAGCCTTTACATTGGCGCGCCGCGCGCCGCAATTCAACTATTGAATTTGTACGACTTTAATCCTTGACTTCCTGATTAATCTAATTAATGCCACAGAAATTAATCCAATCAATTCCTGATTAATTATTAATCAATCAATATAGTTTCTAATTAATATATTATCACTTTAATATATTAACAAACCATATCTTTTATTTCTATTGATTTATTAATCCCATAATAAACCAACCTTTCTCTCTACCGAACTTTCTACCAAACCTCCAGCTATGAGGGCAACCCAAATGGACTTTGCTTCTATTAATTAGGTAAATACAAATTATTAGTCATGGCTTAGACACCTAATCCAACAAGACTTGCAATGAATTTTTATGTTAAAAGAAAATGAATTTTTGCTTACATATGGGATAATCAGTTAAAGAGGAATGAGTTTGGTCTTATGAAAACTTATTAAAAAGGCATTTTAAGAGTATATATGTTATTACAAGATGAAGAACAAAGATTGGAATATAATTATGAATTCACATTTGATCACTGAACTTATTTTTGTAGTTGATTTATCTATGAACTTTTTAAAATTGTTCACATTTACTCGCTTATGTTTTTTTCTTGTCCACTAATATGATCACTATGTTATTGGTCATATATATACAAAAAAAAAGTTTAATAGTCATATGTGTACAAAAAAAAGTTTAATGATCATATTTATATAAAAAATATAAATGACTAAATATAAATAATTTTTAAAAATTTATAGATAAATCAAATACAAAAATAAATTTAATGAATAATTTTTAAAATTCTGTTACTCTTTAGGTCATTAAAAACTCTACTCCGAACTTAAGACATCACGGCCCAATTAAAGTCCGGCCCAATCTAAACAACCCTGAAATACTGTTTACCAACCTATGATATCTTGGAAGTTGGTCAACCTCCCAACACCAATTTCTCAATCTTGTAGTTTTAATATCAAACTCTAAAAATCAGTTTTTCATTCACGCATACTTCATTTTGAAGTGCGATAATTGGGTACAAAATCATAAATCCGATAATATCATTACAAATGTCGTTTGGAATCCTCCAAACTCACCATGCACTCACTTTTTCCAATAAAATCAATACTTAATTCAACATGTATCATAGCTTTCTTGACAAAAGTATTGTAAATTTCATCGTTAATACAAACAACAATATTCAGATAAAATTCTAATCGTATTTTTCTCTCCAAGAATATACCAAAAACGACACCCAAGAAGTTGCCAGGAGCGTATCGCCAACGAGTTGCTTAGGCCAATCGCGAGCCAAATCTTCGAGTTTCCTCTCAAAGTAAATCCTCCATAGAGCCATTGACAAGTGAAGAATCACACACCCTTTTGCGAAAAACCCCTGAAACTCTCGATCTTTAACAAATGCAACCATGAAATAGATCAATCCAATGCCACAAAGAAGCAATCCCACGAAAGAATGAGAAGTTTCAATCAAGAGCTGATCATGCGGCGTGGATCCAGACAGTTTCCGAGCAGTCTCGATGCCATGGCCGAAAACCGAGATCTCATTGAGGTAGAACATGATTAAACCACCACATGATATGGCGATTGAGGAATGGAGAAGGCAGATTATGAAGAAACCAGATGATTCCATCGATCGGAGACAATGGCCCAGGTTTCAGATCTTCAAATTGAGGGTGAAATTGGTGGAGAAACTTCTGGGTTTCGCAATGTTGGTTAGAACCGTGTTAATGGAAGATGAAGCTCGAGAATACGATACATGGCGATTGGGGGAAATCGGAGGCTAGTTGTGAACACATTTAGAAGGTTTATAGTGGGAGATGATAAACCCTGGATTTTGATTTGGTTTTGGGTTGTTTGTGTGATCTGATCTGATCTGAAATTGGGATTGGAGAAGGGAATTGGAAGTATCGATGCGAAGATGATGGGGGAAGAAAGTCGTGTTGGAAGATTGCATTGAATATCACTACACTGGGTCGGAGCTTTGTCGTTTATTTTATTTTCTACCAACTTGCCGATTTTTGCGACTTCCAATGCAATTATTCTTCTTTTTTTTTCTTTGGGTCAACTTTCATTTAAGAGTAAAGAGTAAATTACAGTTTTAGTGATTGTGGTTTATTTTATTTTAAGTTTTTTTTTTTATTTTTACAGTGATGGTTTCTGCGATCGTAAAAAACTTATATTATTGGTTTCTGATTCATATAAAAAGACTAAAATACAGTATAATTTCCCCCCTTTTTCATTTAACTTACTATTTATTTTAGAAATTAAAAAAAAAAAAATACACTCCACCCCCACTAATCCATGCCAGATTTCAAAGAATTGGTCCAGTGTCATCGTTGCCAGGGCCGGCCCAATACATGGGCGAGCTGGGCCTAGGCCCAGGGCAGCACAAAAGGAGGGGGCATCACAAGCTATGGTCCATTTATATCCTATACATACCAAAGGGCCAAAAATTTAAGTCCAATAGTCCAATTCGGCCCTAATCTTAGAGTTAATCTCGAGATTGAAGCGAGAAACGAAATCGTAGGCGGGAACCGGAAAGGAATCGACGCCTTGGGAAACGAAATCGTATGCAGAAACAAATCAACAATTAAACGAAAGATCGAATCGAGGAGTATCTGGCTATCCGTTAGTAATCGCCATTCCGTACTCCTATAACCCATGTCAGTTTCGTTTTCTGATTTCGCTCAAAATCAGATGCGTTTTCTAATTTCGCTCAACCGGAACTCAATCGAACATTCGTTTTCTTTTACTCCTCCATCAATCGAAGTATCAGATAATCATTCAAGTTTCAAGAATTCGTTTTCTTTTGCTTCTGATTTCAGTTTCATGGTTTGGAACTCAATCAGCCAATCGAACTCCAATCCAGGTTTGTTGTTTATAGTTTCAAGATTTTAGTTTCACGATTTTAGTTTTTGATTTCAGTTTCACGATTTTAGTTTAACTCTGTTTCTGATTTCAATTCTTAAATCTGACAATCATTCAAATTTCTGATTTCAATTCTCAAATCACTAAATATAATTTCGGTTTTGGTTTGCTGTTTGCAGGCTGAATTGAAGTTGGAAGTCCTCTAAAGTTTGCAGGCTAAATTTCTGATTTCACAATTATGATTTTTATAATCTTATACAGACCAGATATTCTTATAATCTTATTTGAGTTATTTCTGAATTGAGGTCGCTTGCTAATGATGCTTTGTAAGTAATGATATTTGTCTTTACGTTTTTTTCTTTGTACAGAATGGTATAAACATATTGTAATATCTTTTGGGAGAAAAATGAGAGAAAGTAAGGGAAACAAGAGTTAGTCAAGAGAAGGTTTCTTTTACGGATCTGGACAATCATGATTACGGGTTATATAAAGCCATTGTTAAATAAAAGGTCATAAGTATCAGGTACTATATAACTGTTGGGGGCAACCTTACATAATAGACATGCAAGAAAATGTATTTCTAAATGCAGATAAACCTCTATAATTAGTACCTTTAATTTGGGGTTGGATTGAGTTAGTTATTAGCGAGGTTATTTAACTTCGAAAGTCAATTTCTAAAAAATATTGATTATCCTAAAATAATAGACGTTTTTGCTTCAAAAAATGCACGAAGGCATCGTTTTAGGTGATATTTGTTTTGTATGGTTGTATTAGTATGGATTTTGTTTGCCTATAAGTTTTATTGCATTTTTGTTTTATAGATTTTTTTATGTATTTTGTCTATTGTATAAGGGCATCAAATTGTTATTTCGCCCAGGGCATTAAAACTTATTGGACCGACCCTGATCGTTGCCATGCTTCCTATACTAACATAAACAACGGATTTTTTCTGGTTTTATGTCGAGCCATGAGATGATGAGAAGAAGTTCTGTTTTCTTCCAATCAACTGTTTGAAACACTGGATTGAGGTGGGGTTGTGAGACGGGATTTGAGCAAGGTATGTAATGGGCCTATGTAATAAATGTTTGGGCAGAGATTGCGCATGTGAACGAGTATGGATACATACATCTAGGATTCGAATGTATTGATGATGAGACCATGAGCTCAAGGAACATGTTGAGCTTCGTTCATTAAGATGTGCATACCAGGATTAACGAGGTCATCACAGCGATAGAAGGATGGAGATCACGACGCCGGAGGAACGTTTCTGTGCCTGGAACGCTTTGTATGATGACATATAAGTCGTTATCTAGAGCAATTAAAATATGAGCATCGCTGGTATAACAAATTCCATGGAAGTACTCGATTCTATCACCGGTGAAAGTAAAAAAAAGTTACTCAGTGTTGAAAGCAACCTCGCTGGCTTTGATCATGTTAGGGAGGCACAAATAAGTCCAAAGGGCGCAAGGACTCATAATTTCAAAATAAATCAAAGGAATCCCAATCTCTCTAGCCACATCAAGTGCAAACGAAAAGGATCCGTCGGGTATTATAATTGTCACCGGAAAAGCAGATTTGGAACTGAAGCATCCAGAAACCATCATCTCTCTAAAAACCCTGCGTCATACAACACTGATTCTCTAGAGTATTATGAACAAGTCGCGAGAAAGTTATATCAATTGTCCTGATATAAAGACAAACAACTTTAAGCAACTTTAGTAGGAAAGGAATTGTGAGGTTTCCAAGTGATGTTCTGTGAGAATAAAATAGGAAAGAGAGAGCAAGAGAGAGATCAGAGAAAGTAGAGAGAGAGAGACGGGTAATGGGGTTAGGGGGTGGGGGTTGGGTGCATTTTGTTTAATTTCTAAAATAAATAATAGATTAAAAGAAAAAGGAAAAAGAAATTAGAAAGGGTCTTTTAGTCTTCTTATATGGACCAGGGACCAATAGTGCAAGATTTTTGCAACCACAAGGACCATCAGTGTGAAAATAAAAAACTTGGACCAAAATTGGAAAAAATGTAAACCACAAGGACCAAAACCGTAATTTACTCAAGAGTAATGTAAACCCTACCTATGATGTGTGATAATCTATGTGTTTAGTTATTAATTCTTTTTTTTTTTCTTACTCGAAAGGTTCTTATGTTTTAGTTTTGTCGCTTTTCGTTTGGGGATGACTAAAATTACTATATTGCCTTTAATAATAGATTTTTTTTATCTTTTTATTTTGTTATTATTAAATAAAAATGGTAATTAGATCTTATCCTCTCTTATCCCTTCACTCTTTCATTTTCTCCTGTCAATGTTAAACCCAACGTATATCTGTCTCTCCTTATTCTCTTCCGTCGTCGGCAGCCCTCTATTAACACCACCCTCATGCCGTCCCTGCTACAAGCTGGAAGAGGGTCACCCACTACCTCTTCCCTAATTACCCTCACCCATTAAGCCTCATCAACTTACTCAAACGTTCTTTCATTTCCACAGGATCATTGACACCCTAAAAGTCCCCCTTTGCTACCACCAACGTCCATCGCCCCTACCTCATCCCATATTCAACACCATCGGCCCCACCTCTAGTCCAAACTACGACCATCCTCACTTTCTCATCTACTATCAGTAACCTAAACACACGAAAAACCCATAAGGAACATCAAATGTTCTACATGTTTATTAAGTGAAAGTTCATATAAGGGAGATTGGGACTACAGGAGGAGGGTGTGGAGGAGATTGGGACTGCAAAGATATGGTGTTGAGGAGATCGGGAGTGAGTTGCAGAATGAGGGGTTTTTTATTTTGTAGGTTTTTCTTCATCCCTTCTGGATTTGATGATGCATCTCCAAGGGTTCGATTTAGGTGGATTTGATTTCGGGTTTGGTTGATTGCATATCTTAGGAAGAAAAATAGTTTTTCTGGTTTCCTTGTCCATGGATTTAGGTTCATCAAATATTATTTCAGATTCATTGGATTTGAAGCAAGTGATTGTATTTATAGTATTCTTGTTCATGAACAAGATGATCTCTATACCCAGTGGCGGACTAAGAGAAAAAACTCAGGGGTATCAAATATTTTTTAGAGGTAGCACTACTAGAAAGAAACTCATCCGACGACAATTTCTGTCAAAAATCCTTCACTGAAGAGCTTTACCGATGGATTTACATTAAATTTACACTTAACAGGTTTTTGTGACGGATATCCGACGAAATCCTGACGGATTTCCAATGGATGTGTGACAGATTCTCGATATATTTACTCTTGATGGAAAATTTTGAAGGGTAGCCCGTGCTACCCCGGGCAACCACATAGGTCCGTCCATGTCTATATGATTTTTTACTTTGAGTTTATTTGGATTGACTATATTTTCATTATTGAATTAATTGTATTCCATTGTGGTTTGTCGGAGAAGACGAACGCAAATGTAACAAAAAGGTAGAAAAAGGTGAGGGTGGGTTGGGCAGAGTAGCAATAGGGTGGTTTGACCCATATATTTTACTAATCATATAATTAATTATATAGGAAATAAATAAATTAAAAAATAAAATATAGGCAAAATAGTCTTTTAATGGCTGACATGGACGAAAGCTACAACAAATACATACTATAGGGGTGGTTCAAGTTAAAAAAAGAAGTTAGGGACCAAGTGCATAGGCCACCCTAAACCACAAAGAGCGTTCATCTAATTTATTCTTTATTTAATGTTATATAGTTTGAACTTTCAACTAGAATTTCTTTTTGCCAAAGGGTTTCTAGCCCAACTGTATCGGCTTGACTTTCTCTCCTTAAGGTCGAGGGTTCAAATCACATAATGATATATTTTAGGAGTAGATTAGATTTGTTGTTCTAAAAAAACTACAAACTTTAGAAAAATATATACTATAAGTTTACATCATATTAAGGAAGCCGATACCCAATGGTATCAGCTTGACTTTCTTTTGATGATTTTGTTGATTTTGAAAATTGCGTTTGTAAAATGATTTCTTCTTTTGAAAACTTCAGTTTGAATTCCCATTATCATATTTTTCCAATTTTGTTTTTTTTGGAATGGAAAATCTAATCTATCTAACCTATTCCTAAAATACACCTTAAATTCCACCTATGCTTCAAATGATGCTTGAACCCTCAACCTCAAGGAGGAAGGGCAACACCTAGTACGGCTAGGCTACAAGCCCTTTTATTCAAGATGTTCGTTTAAATTTTTCTCCAACATCTTATCCGAAGAATAAAACCATTCAGCAGTCAAACTAGAGTTATCTTTTTTGGCCATTGTGATTAAATCATTGTCCACGTTTAAAACAACACAAGGTTTGACGAAACCATTGTTTTTGAAATATGCAACCTTGGGATACACACATGCAATGTGAACTAAACATTTTGAACTATCCTTAGACAAATCTTGAAATTCATCGCATGTATCATTTATCTTAACTGAATACGTGGTTTTTCTTGTTCGGTTTGAATGATTAGTTCAATTGATGAATCGTTTTTGTGAGTAACAACTGTTTTTGATGGTTCAGAATCGCAACTTTAAATTCATAGTTGTCCGAAGTGGGTTGCGAAATCACTTCGGAATCTGAATGAGACTTTGAATAAGTGTTAACAAAAGTTAAATTCATACAATCCACTTCTTCAAGATCAGATTCAGAATCAGAATCGACATTGTTTACAACAGATTTATTAGCATTCTCAACAACGCATACATTTGCAATTTAAGGAACAACTATTTTCAAGCAAGGAACATCAACATATAACATTTTCAAGAGATGATCAGATTTCATATACTTTTCTACCGAGATTAATTCGTGAATATAAGTTTCGTTTGGAACATCAACACTTGATACTATGGATTCACATTCAAAGGACACATTATCTACATCTTTAAGATCAAATTCAATGAAAGATAGAAATTTGTGATGAGGATCATTTTAAACATCCCAAGACTGATAAATACGAGTAATATTTACATATAAACGTTTGGCAGTTTCACAAAATATATTTCTCTATCTTAACAAAACATCATTTGAATTTAAAAGTTGTTCCTTATTTTCTTCTAAATTTGAGATTCTAAATTCCGCATTTTCTAGAGCTCCTTTCATTCTTTCTATTCTACCTTGTAGTTGTAAGACCCTAATTTCGAGGATTAAAGTTTTGAGTTTTAAAGAATCAAAGTCAGCGGAGTAAAAGGATCAAAAATGTGAAAATTGGGGAAAATTACATTAGCGCTGCTAACAAGGATGTTAGCGACGCTAATGTTGGTCCGTGTCGGTATCCTCGTTTTTCCGTTGTTAATTGCCAGGCTGGTGGGTGGTTGCGCACGATCGATATTAGCGATGCTAACCTTAGGGTTAGCAGCACTAATGTCTAATTTTGGGCCAAAACCCTAGATTTTCATGCTTGTGCCATATTTGAGGGTTGGGAACCCTAAGGCAGCCACTCCCTTTTCTCTCTCAAGTCATCTTGGTTGAGTTTTTGGCATTTTTGGTCTTTTTAGATGGATTTTTGGAGCTTGGATGATGCTAGAAGGAAAGTGTTGATGCTACAAGTCATTTTCTTGCGTGGAGCTTCAAAGATCTGTATTTTTCTGGACCATTTTCTCACCTTTATGCAATTTTAGAATCGTTCTTATGTTTTAAACATGGTCTTAAGGATTGAATAAGTGTAATGGTCCCTTGTAGTGTTTGTATATGGTTTGGAAGGATAAAGTTGAAAACTTTATGCCTTATATCTCTGATTTGGACCTTTGGAATGGTTTAGAGAGTAAGCCAAAACTCTCTATGATGATTTTGGATGGTTTTGGACCACTTGCGACTTGAATCTTGTTCAGGATATTGTTTAGTGTTGTTTGGGAGAATAAAGTTAGGATTTTTATAGATTTAAGACTGTTTGGAAGGTCCCTGAATGGATTGAGACTTTGGCTGAATGGGTTAAGAACTTAATGGAGTTTTGGATCTGTTCATAGTTAGCGATGCTAACTTGGGGAGTTAGCGGCGCTAACTGTGTTGCTGACTTTTGTTGACTTTGACATTTGACCGTTGACTTTTTGACCAATTTGACTTTTGTTCAAACTTGAGGATTTTGGACACCGGTCTTATAGGATTATCTTGTAGGGGAGTTAGGAAGTTCTAAGTAGATTTTTATCCTTGTTAGGAGGTGCGTATTGTCGGGATCTGCGGGCACTCGCGGGGTGTGTTGTCTAGCTTGAGGTCGCGGATCAGGTGAGTCTTCTCACTATACTATGTGTGATATTGCATGCATAGGTAGCTTTATTACTTTGTGTGATAATGTTATGTATGTGCCTTATGTGTTTATCGACAAGATCGAGAAGAAACCCATGAGTGGAGGAATTCGGCAAGATCGGGGCAAGCTCGTGAGCCAACGAAATTGAACAAGATCGGGAAGAAACCTGTGAGTCACGAAATGACAAGATCGAGTAGAAACCCGTGAGTCATGGAATTGGACAAGATCGGGAAGAAACTCGTGATTCAAGGAATGGAATGTTAAATGGCAAGATTGGGGCAAGCTTGTAAGCCTTTTGTGATTATGGCTTGTGGAATGGATCGTGTGGTATTTTGGGGAACTCACTAAGCTTTGTACTTACTCTTTCACCATAACTGTTTTTCAGGTAACTGCTCGCTTGAGCTTGGAGCACGGCGTGACTGTACCGGATATGAGGTTTTGATAATTAAGTGTTCCGCTGGATAATGTTTATAAATGTTTTTGATAAATACGATTTCTAATGTTTGAATAATAAGTTTTAATTTGGATGATTTTATTTGGTAACCCGTTTTATGTATTTGAACCGCTTTAAAAATGAAAATTTTTATTACTGGATCTGGGACGTTACAATAGTATGGCAATCTTATTCTGCGCAACACTTGCCTTAATACTAGCATTAACAAGCATTTTGTTCATTTGAGAGCAGTTATTAGATATTTCATTCAAATATTTGATAAAATACGATTCAGGATGTTAAAAAAGACAAGTAAGTGAGATACCTGTTCGTGTATGGTTTTTCACACATTGGTTTTTTACACATTGCTGGATGATCCAGCCTCCCTAGCCATCAGAAAAAACTCTGAAGCATAACCCACATTCTCATATTCCTTTTCTTCCTCCGAATCATCCTAATCATTCAAACCCGCATCCACAGCAAACAGTACACCATGAGTTGGTGCACTGTTTGACTTCCTTTTTAAGGATCTGATATAGTTTACAAAGAATTTCAAGTAGAAAAACATCACAAAAGTAATGTCCCAAAGCCAAAATATTATGGAATTTATGTCTCAATACTTATTTTCCAAACCCTTAATATAGACTTTATAAACCAGTGGTCTTTAAGAAAACATGTTGCGGAAAAGTTTCACCCCAAATGGTAAAATTCTTCAAGTATTTTGATTATCAAGTCCAATGAGGGTGTCATAAGTGAATCAAGAACAATAGTTTAAATAAAAAAAATACATTAATAATGCTTAAATACTAGTATTCTAAATCTCCATTACTATATCCTATAACGGTCACTTCTAGATCTTATAAGAATCTTTCATTGCAAGTACATGTCAAAGATAATAAAGTCTGGAAACTTGACTCTTTAGTGAAATTGGATAAGGACAACACTCCAAATTTAAATTCAGTTTTCCCAAAAACATTTTCAAAATCATTTATACCTTTATATTTCCAAATCTTCTTTATACTTGTAAGTAGTTGGAGATAAAAAAAGGATTTAAAGTAATATTTCACAAACAATCGAAAATATGACTACATGAATACAATGCATATGCATCTAAACGTTTTCCTAAGTTCTCTCTAACTAGTCATTTTCACTAGGGCCTAATGGCCGACCTATATCGGGTAAGCAATGGCTTGCAACTATGTCGGGGCAAAATAGCCCATCATCGGGAAGTTTCGGAGTAGACGTGTGACCATTAAACATGTCATCCATGGAATGGGTTTGCAAGGCTCGTCCCTAAGCTATTGTAGCTTAAACATTACCCCATCACAAAAAGGGGTTTGCCCCCTAAAGGTCCCCGAGCATCACACAAGTCAAAGCCCCTCCTATATGTATGCATATGGAGGATGGTTTTAAAAAAAGTTATAATCTAGCCAACAATCCCCAAGAAGACACTTTCAAAACATAAGAAATGTGTTACATATTGGAAGTTAAGCTCAAACAAAATTCCTAGTCTAAGTTGAATTACCTGAAGATCTAGAAAGAAAGAATATAAGAAAAGATAGAAAAGAAGTATGGAGATCTAGAATAGAAAGGAGGAGAAGTGAGGATGTTCTTGAGGGTCTTGAGGTGGCTGGAGAGAATTCTCCAGCCCCTCCTGCAATTTCTTTAGACTACATTGGAGTGATAGTTTCCTCAACTTCTCTCTAGAATCTCACTTTTACTTCATGACCCAAGATTCCTATTTATAGGAGGAGAATATATCTTTTCAGATCCTAAAGTACATCAAATAATATTTAACTATTACAAAAGTACTATCCTACAGCTGCCTAAATACTCTAAGTCTTGAACTTCCTGATCTACACCTTCTGTGTCTTGAACTTCCTGATTTGCACCTGTTGTGTACTTTCGTTGCTGAACGGATCAGAACTGGTCTTTTCTGAACGCTGGAACTTCTGGCACGACACAGTATTTTCTGAACTGTAGTTTTTGAATCCTCACTTTAGGTTTGTGACAACGCCTAGTAATATCAAGTATTTTAGTCGTTGTTGAGCCCTATTCTTGGTGAATTTATATCATATATGCTGTGGTATTCTCACTTTTTGAGTCAGTGCTTGTTTGGAATGAAAAGATGTAAACAGGGGCTAAATGCGTACAAAATGGAATAAGTTTGAAGATAAAGGCAAAAGAGTCGAATAAGCACACGCGCCGCAGAGATGTATAAGGGCGCGACACGCTGAGTCATGATTGAGGCGGTGGAGAAGAATTCAAATGCCGAAAAAACAGGGATAAACTCGTACGCGCGCCGCGGATTCTAAGTGCGTGCGACGCGGCCTCTTATTTTCTAAAACTATAAATAGAGGGTTCTAGGTCGAAATCAGCAGCAAAGACCTGGCATAAGAATGACTCCCAAGGCTTCTTTGAATCCGAGTTTCAATTTTCAGTCGACCATAATTGGTATTTATTGTTTTCTCATTTAATTTTCAAGTAGTTTAGTATTTTTTTAGTAGCTTGGCTAGTGTTATTGGGTGTGACTGTAACACCCCTTTCTCAAACCATATTTTAATGTAGTTTTTATTACAAAAACATTACATAACTGATGACTATGAAAGAGTCATTAAATTTTTTTTTTACAAACTTTATTCTTAAAGGGATATTACAGACTCAATACAGAAAACCATAATTTAAACTTACTGTATTTACACTGGTCCCAACTTCAACTCCCGCTTCTTTCACCTAAGTACATAGCATTTAAAAGAATATAATACGTGAGACATAAAGCCTCGTGAGTAATATGGGTTTTAGACCCAAAACTTTTCTGCTCAAACTTGAAATATAAACAAGTAAACTACTTAGAATTTATTTTCATAATAAATCTCAAATCTCTTTACTTTTCTCTTTTCAAAACTCAAAAACACTTTCTTTCTCAAAAACTGCTTCTTACTTTAAAACTGTTTTATTCTATAAAACTGCTTCCTTTCTCATATACTTGTGACCAACTGAAACTCATGAATTATTCTTATTTAATTTATTCAACTAGCTCCCCTCGCAGGACAGAACAGATCCGTCCGCTCGGTTATGCTCATTCTGTCTCCCCTTTGTGACTTGGAATGGATTCAAGTACAAGGGTATACTAAGCTAGACAACTACTTCGCGACGGGAGGTACCATCCCAGTAGTGTCTCCTGATCTCCCGATTATGTGGGTGATCCTAGTCCGGACAACTGGCTCTTACTTCTTTCTTTCTTTAATACTTATCTCATTACATCTCAAATTGGTCAAAATGGGACACAATTTATAAACAATTCATACTCAAACATTTTATAACTTTTTACTGAGGATACTTTCAAAAACTGATTTTGACATCTTAGTTCACATAAGGAACTTCTTTCAAAATACTTTGCAAACCATACTTTTTAAAAATCTCTTTGAAACACTAAGCCCTTGTGTAGAGCTACTTTCAAAACTATTTTCCAAAATTTAGTATTTGCAAACATTTAGAAATCTTACTTTTCTGAAAATAACATTTTGCTATGTACTATAGAAATCCTCATAAAACTCACCTCGACTAGTTATAGAAGTCTAACTAGAACTATCCCCGTCCTCGTCTCTCATATTCATTGCCCTTTTACTTCTTAAGTACCTAAGAAGTTTTTTCACACTTTATTAATAACATGTTATACTTTAGTAACATGTAAGGACTACTTTGTTATGTTCCACTAAGCTCATATCACAATATTTTTGTGATATTCATCCCTTAACACATCTCTTTACTTATTCTTATTATCATTTAAATGACATTTTATTGACCATTATACCCTTGGAAAGTCACATATACAATTTAGACTCATTTTTCATGTTTTCATGCTCTATAACACTTATGGGACCAATTAGAGACCAAGGCTACATGTCTAAGGGCAAAATAGACCTTTTAACCCCTCCCAGAATGTTACACGGTCGTGTAATCTTACCCTTATAAGTTACACGGCCGTGTAACTATCCCAGGCCTTCACAACTTCAGTTTTTCACTAAAAATCATGTATCGGGCTCGTTTTAACTCCAAACTTCACCAAATTTTGACCATAGGTTCTATTGACCCTTTATTATGTTAAGAACATGTTTTCACTTCTATTAAGTCTTATTTAGTCCATGACTTAATGATTAAGACCATAGGATGTCACAAGAGCTCTAAGGAGGCTCATATGCACATCAACTCAAATTTTAAGTCTAGTTTTGTTCATTTTCTTTCCATACACTTATATAACCAATGGATGATTTAATTTAAGGTTTTTACAACCCAAAACATACTTTGTTAATTACCAATTCCTTATTTTTATTAACCATTTCCATGTGTTTCATTCATGGAATCACCAATTCCATTCCACCCGACAAATTTCAGTTTTTGTCCAAACTTTCATTTTATTAATTGAAACTTTTAGGAAACCACTTCTAATGGTTTCTTCATACTTAAACATCATTTATGACTCATTCTAACCAACTCTTTATGTCAAATTAACATTTTGATCTTAAACTCAAATTTCTAGGGTTCAATTGCATATGAAATCACCAAACTTGATTTTGAGTTATCCATATGTTGGATAATGATCAAGATGTTATTAGAAACATAACCCAACTACTTTTACTTGTTTTTATACCATGGAATCATGGATTCGAAGTTTCTTCCAAAAATTTCCATTTTTGACATTTTTACCCAAAATATGAAATTACTTGAATTTAACAACTAGGACTGATTTATTACTTCTATTAAGACATATTAAACTCATTAAGAACCATTGAAACCAACTTGTTCTTACAAACCCGTTAGTTAGGGTTCTTGAGCTCAAATTCTTATTTCTTGATTTTTTAACACATTCAATGGTTACACTAGGTTTATATGATGACTAAGACACAAATTAAGGCTAGGAATCATAGGATAATCCTCCTCTAGCCACTGAAATTTCGAAGCTACAGTAACCCACATACGGGAAATGGGTTAAACAACCCTAAAAACATGTTTACTAACCTTAGAAGGCTTGGAATTCTTCAATTCCAAGTGAATTGCATTCACTTCTTCCAACTCTTCAAGGATCGGTCTCTCTTGGCACTCTCTAGAACTCTCCCGTAGCTGAAATGAGTTCACAGTGAGGAGAGTGCAGATTTTTCTTCCTATTTATACTTCATCACTTTGCTCTATTGACAATCTAGCCCCTCTAGTTCCACTTTTCCCAAAATGGCACAATAACTCATTTTATAACATTATAAGTTTTATTTTCTTTCATTCTTGCCCCAAAATTATATTTTCATTACATAGAAGTCATTTGTATGCCAAATGACCATTTTGCCCTTTTTACCAATTTCTACCATTACGGCATCGTTCAAACCCAAATTTTACATATTTTTATTTTATAGGTTTTACCATTATTTTCGGGTTCTTACAGTGACAACCATTAGCATTAGGTTTAAGTATCTGAAATCTTATGTTTTCTGTTTTGAACAAGTTGGGATATGAGTTTTTAATAGTTAATCATTCGGTTATGTTTAATTGCTCTTTTTACCTTTATTTCATGATTCAGTGTTTTGGAATGAGTTTGAATGTTTGATTGTGTTGGCTTAATATCTATTACTTCTGTTTCTGAATTACATTTCTGATTTTGGTAAGTAATTAGATTGAGTTTTGGTTTTGGTTTTAGTTTTAGTTTATGCTTGACTTGGGATTTGTTGGATTTTGTGATTTTGGACTGTTTTCGGTAAAAGTTAGAAACTAGATCCTCTGGTTGTAGAGTGACACTACAATTGGTAATCTGTTGCCTACCTTGACCACGTAACTCCTGTGGATCGACCCTGACTACCACTATACTAGTGTGTGTTAGGTTATTTTACTATTTTTGACCGCACGACGACCTAGGCGTGTCAAATTTTGGCGCCGTTGCCGGGGAGTTATGAGCTTGAGAGTAGGCTATCTGTAGGACTTTTAGTTTCTGATTTTTGGTTTTAGTATTGAGATTTTTAGTTGGTTAGTATTTCTCCTTTTGTTTTTGACGGGCGTGTTGCACTAGTGCATGCGTACCCGTCGGGGTGAGCAGTTATCACCTTTGCGCTTTGACTCGGAGATCGAACGAACTGCGCGTAAGAACCGTGCACGTAGGCGTTTAGATACAATGAGTATTAGTCAAGTTAGTAGTAATTTAGAGGATGTTGCCCAGGAACCTTCGGGTGAGGTAACGGGGATGTCATTTATTCCCCTAATTTCCGAATTTCCGGTTGGGAGCACGAGTGCTACTAGTGGTGGGGCTTCAGCCCCCGCATCAATACCATCATTCACTCTCCCTCCTATTCTGCCATTTCAACCACAATCTACAAACCCTTTTACATCTGCTATGGCTTGGGGAGCGCCGACCCGTGATTGCACCCCAATGCCGAGGCAGCATCCTACCATTTCTCAACCACAATCACAACCATTACAACCACCATTACTTTATAAACCACAAACCACTTTTCAAACCATACCACAACAACCACAACCACAATATCAACCACAACCTCCTCAGCAGTAGTACCAGTACCAGGAGGTTGATCAGAGATGCGAGGACGAGGAAGAAGGATGGGTTCCACAAGCACCACAACAATCATGGAACCGAGGTTGGGGACCTCCACGAAAAACACCACAGCAGCAACAACCGCAAGGTCAGCAAGGTTACGACAGCGATCATCACTATAACGGTAATTTTGTTCAACCTTTGTACTTTGCACAACCAAGAGGGCAGTCGGTTGCATAGAACTTCCAACCGCGGGAGTATGATGATTCATCGCCCATTTTTATTCCAGAAGATATAGATACTCAAGTAGAAATTAGGCCCCAGTTGATAGGAGTATTAACACAGTTTAGAGGGTATAAGACGGATGATCCATATAATCATTTGTATGAGTTCATAGAAATAGCAAACGCCAATACTCCTAGGAACACCAATAGGGATATTTTTAGGTTAAGACTATTTACTTTTACCTTAAAGGATAAAGCCAAGTACTGGTTTACATCTTTTCCACCTAATAGTATCACTACTTGGGATCAACTTAAGGCCAAGTTCTTACAAGAATTCTACCCAGTCATTAAGACCACTGAGGTTAGACGCCCGATCCAAGACTTTCAGCAGAAGCCTGGCGAAGCATTTCACGAGGCTTTCGATCGATTGAAGGAGTTGCTGCCCTCCTGCCCGCATCACGAAGTTCCTAAGTAGCAGCTGGTGAAGTTTTTTTTGAAGGAGTGAACGAGACGCATCAAGCGATGATAAACACTTCATCGAGTGGGACATTCATGTGGCAAGAGCCAGAGGATGCGTAGAGATTCTTAGAATAGTTAAGTTTAGGATCTAAGGTTAGCGGATCCATGAAGGATAGTACAATATATGTGGCGAATATAGAAGCAGAAAATAAGTGGAAAAAGGAAATCCAAAATGAGTTAAGTGCTGTTACTAAAAAGTTCAATCAAATGCTCTCGAGATTTCAGAAGGAGAAAGGAGCGTATGTATTGCATGGGCAAGTTATCTGTAATACATGTGGTGAAATAGGACATAACCACAGTTAATGCTCAATGACTCATGAGGAGATTAGCCAGGTGCACGAATATGGTCAATTCCACAATACGTCACGACCATTTAGAAATAATCAGCAGAAGGAAGTGAGGCAACCACCAGTAAGGCAGCAGCATGTACAATCAGCGCCTCCAACAAGAAATATGAACATTGGCATGCAAGAGATTTTCGAAATGTTACTTAAACTCAAGGAAGTGGAAGATGCCAATTCACAAGCAATTTTGAAGTTAAGGGAATTGCTTATTAAGTTGGAGAAAGATAGGGAAAAATAAAAGGCACAATCACCAAAGGTGCAAGTAAATGAGGTCATCACGCTCAGAAGTGGAAAAAAAGTGGACAACAAAGTTACAGCTCCACCAGCAGAAGAGGACAGTGACGTGGAAATAGTTTTTGATGAAAAAGAAGAGCTGGAAAAGGAAGAGAAAAGATAAAAAGAAGGACAAGCACAGAAGAAGAAGAAGAAACCAGTAAGTACATGGGAAAAGGGAGAAACAAGTGGGACAGCTCCTTTCCCTGTGGCCTTGGAAAAGCCGGAAAAGAGCCCGTATGGGAAAAAGGGACCGCAAGCAGAAGATATGTGGGATTTGTTCAGTTAGATCAAAGTTAATATTCCATTGGTTAAACTTATCAAGGAGGTCCCTGCGTATGCAAAATTTCTCAAGGACATGTGTATTCACAAAAAGCATATCTTGTCACATCTTCCCAAAAGGATTAGTTTGCCCGAGAATGTAAGTTCTATAATTATGGATGCATTACCGCCCAAGATGAAGGACCCAAGGGTTCCTCTCATCTCTATCGATTTAGGTGATGTGCACATCAAGAAAGCTCTGTTAGATCTGGGCGCGAGTGTGAATATTCTACCGGGACAACTTTTTGACAAATATGAATTCGGTACCATGAGGCCTACAGATGTAATTTTGCAGCTTGCTGACAAGTCTACGAAGATTCCTAGGGGGATGTTATCAGATGTCATCATCAAAATGGGAGATTTCTATTATCCAGTGGACTTCTTGGTTTTGGATACCCGTCAGGCTGCCAATGGAGAACACCCGACGATCATTTTGGGGCGACCTTTCTTGGCTACAGCTAATGCAAACATTGACTGTCGTAAAAGAGAGATGGGAATATCCTTTGGACATCAGCCAACTAAGATTAATATCTTTAACGCTAAGGGAAGTACAATGGGGGATGAAGAATGTTACCAGGTAGACATCATAGATGAGTTAGTACATCAATACACACCTGAAGTGCTACAACAAGAGGTGATGGACATTCATGAGGAAGGAGATGCTGAGCATGAGAAGCAAGAGGAAGTAGCAAGCAGGGAGAAGGGCATGAAGTCTGAGGAATGCGCACACATCGAGAAGCTACCGACGGAGATTCCTAAGACATTAAAACCGTCTCTACAGGAACCACCAACTTTGGAATTAAAGCTGTTACCAGCTCATTTAAAGTATGCCTTCCTAGGAGAAAAGGAAACTCTACCAGTGATTTTAGCAGCGAATTTGACAATGGAACAAGAGAAGGAATTGCTTAAGGTATTGTCCATACATAAGGAGGCCATCGGTTGGACAATTACAGATTTGAAGGGAATTAGCCCGACTACATGTATGCATCGGATCATCACGGAGGACGGAGCCAAGCCTGCCAGGGATACGCAAAGAAGACTAAATCCAAATTCGAAGGAAGTTGTAAAGAAGGAAGTTCTAAAATGGTTGGATGCGGGGATCATATATCCAATATCCGATAGTGAATGGGTTAGTCCGACACAAATCGTGCCGAAGAAATTTGGTATAACTGTAGTGGATACTAAAGATGGTGACAAGGTATCAACAAGACCCGTTACTGGATGGAGGGTATGCATCGATTACCGGAAACTCAACGCGGCTACATCTAAGGACCATTTCCCATTACCGTTCATTGATCAGATTGTAGAAAAGCTAGCTGGACAAAAATACTATTTTTTCTTGGACGACTATTCAGGGTATAATCAGATTGCCATTCATCCAGAGGACCAAGCGAAGACCACATTTACTTGTCCGTATGGTACTTTTGCATTTCGCAGAATGCCATTCGGCCTGTGCAATGCTCCCGCCACGTTTCAAAGGTGCATGATGGTGATATTTTCTGACATGATTGGTGATGCATTGGAGATCATCATGGATGACTTCTCGATTTTTGGATCGACATTCGAGGCATGCTTGAATCAATTGGAAAAGGTGTTAGAACGATGTGTGGAATCTAATCTGGTGCTTTCTTGGGAGAAAAGCCATTTTATGGTTAGGGAAGGAATAGTCTTAGGTCATGTAGTCTCTGAGAGAGGATTTGAGGTAGATCGAGCTAAGGTTAAGGTTATTTCCACATTGCCACCCCCGACATCTGTGAAAGGGGCTAGATCTTTCTTAGGCCATGCTGGTTTTTACCGTAGGTTTATTACAGACTTTAGTACTATCTCTAAACCTCTTTGTGGCCTTCTTTTGAAGGACGCACCGTTTATTTTTGATGAAGAGTGTGTAAAAGCATTCAACATCCTAAAAAATAAATTGGTTGAGGCTCCCATCTTAAAACCTCCCAATTGGACCCAACCTTTCGAAATTATGTGTGACGCTAGTGACTACACTGCTGGTGCAGTATTAGGATAAAGGATTGATAGAAAGCCGGTAGTCATATGCTATGCTAGTAAGACTTTTTCAGAGGCTCAATTGAATTACACAACCACCGAGAAGGAGTTACTTGCCGTAGTATTTGCGTTAGATAAGTTCAGATCCTACATCTGGGGATCAAAGGTTGTGGTCTATACTGACCACAGTGATGTCCAAAAGAAGGAGTCTAAACCAAGACTGATCAGATGGATACTTTTGCTACAAGAGTTCGATGTGGAGATCAAAGATAAGAAAGGGGCAGAAAATGTGGTGGCAGATCATCTCTCACGACTGCCAGCAGAAGGATTAGAAGCCGATATTAAAGATTCGTTTCCAGACGAGCAGCTGTTGGAACTCACGGGAGCTCCATGGTATGCAAATTATGTCAATTTTCTGGCTACGGGAGCAATGCCGACGCATTGGACGAAACAAAGACAGAAGCAATTCCGTACGTACGCGAAGAGGTTCATTTGGGATGATCCTGATCTTTTTAAGGTGGGGGAAGACCAAATCATTCGTCGGTGTGTGCCCGATAGCGAGATTGGTGATGTTCTGGAACATTGTCATGCTTCAGCATGTGGAGGACACTTTAGTGGCAAGAAGACAGGATACAAAGTTTTAGAATCTGGACTGTATTGGCCGACTATCTTCAGGGATGCTCACAGAACTGCCAAGGAGTGCCTTAATTATCAGCAACTGGGGAATATATCGAAAAGAGATCAAATGCCCTTAAGTTCGATCTTGGTGGTAGACATTTCCGTAGCAGTGTATTATGTTTCTAAATGGATCGAGGCGGAGGCGACCCCACAAATGATCATCATGTGGTGTGCAAATTTGTCAAGAAGAATATTTTCACTCGACATGGAGTCCCACGGGTTATCATAAGTGATGGGGGTCGCACTTTATGAACTTCAAATTTGGGAGGCTGTTGAAACATTACGGGGTGAATCATCGAATCGCAACACTATATCACCCACAAACAAGCGGCCAGGTAGAAGTATCCAACAGACAAATAAAAGAAATTCTTCAAAAGACGGTAAGAACAGACAGGAAAGACTGGTCGCAAAGGTTGGATGACGCATTATGGGCATACAGAACTGCATATAAGACACCGATCGGAACTACTCCGTATCGCTTGGTTTATGGGAAGGGCTGCCATTTGCCTATGGAGCTAGCCAACCGGGCCTTGTGGGCGATCAAACAAGAGAGCATGGACTACACTGAAGCTGTAAAAGAACGGAAGTTGCAGCTGTCTGAATTAGAGGAGTTGCGAGAGGAAGCCTACGAGAATGCTGCCACGTACAAGTCAAAAATGAAGCAATATCTGAAGGGTTTTATGCAAATCTATGAACTAAAAAAACCTAAGTTCACATGCAACCTATAAGGATCTATGTTTTCTTCTAATTGAACATATAACAAATTCCAAAAGGCATAAGAAAAATAACTAAAAGAATAAATCAGAAAAAACTAACCTTTAGGATTTTTCCTGAAGCTGAGCAGCACAAGTGTCCTGCCTCAAATGAGATCACACCCAAGAGCTAGGGAGGTAAGCCACGAAATTTAGAGAGGGAATAGGTCAAAATTGGTGCAGAAAACAAAGGGTCTAAGGCTCCCTTTTTATAGCCTCTAGCAGATAACCAGATAAGCCTTTAGAGATAAACCTTTTGAATTCAAATCAAGATAAACCTTTATCTTTAATTCAAATATGTTTATCTTAACTTATTATAATCGAAATTATATATTAATATATATATAATTTCGCTGGTTATTATCCTGCCAAAATTGTCACTTACTCAACTATTGAATAATTACAATTTCAGTCCCTACACCTTTAATTAATTAAATTAATCATCAAATTAAATCCAATTAATTCCAAATTAATTTCTAATTAATTAATATAGTTTCTAATTAATATATTATCACTTTAATATATTAATAAACTATTTATTTTATTTCTATTGATTTATTAATCATATAATAAATCAATATTTCTCTCTCCTGGAATTTCTACCAAACCTCTAGCTATGAGGGCAACCCAAATGGACTTTGCTTCTATTAATTAGGTAAATACAAATTATTAGTCATGGATTAGACACTTAATCCAACAGTCTCCCACTTGGATAAGTCTATGACTATAATTACCTATTTAACCTCTAATTAATCAGCAAACTGTAGCTTCGTAGAAACTGCTGCTGAACTCTGATCCAGTCAGTTCTGTCCATAGATAAGTGATCATATGATCATTCGTCCAACAAGATATTTACAGACACGAGACATGGATTGAGATCAATCTCTGTCTGACACTCTGTTTCCCGATTTCCGATTCTGCTTATGACTTTAGAACTTCTAATTGAAGACATCAATTTAGTCCAGGCTGGCCAGCACTTTAGTCAACTTCAAAATCATCGAGAGGCCTACAGATATCTGTTTCCCATCAGGGTCAAGGAACGAATAAGCTTCAACTCATATGCTTATATCTTTTACCAGTCAAATCATTCACAACAACACGTTTTATAACATCGAGTTACCGATGCGTTTTCGTATTATCAATGAACAACTGCCTTGTAAATTATAATTCATATCTCTCCACTTCAAGATCATAAGATATTATCGTCTCAACATTGCTTGTGATATAATCCATGAAGCAATCTATTGAGCGTGGGTTTATCCAATACTCAAATCTCTATTTCTAAGTACTCATGAATGTTGTAGCAATCCTATTGCTATGTCTAACTCCTTAGACAGTCTGTAAACCAATTCATGACAGTCTTGATTCAATACTTACTTCCCAAAGTATAAGCGACTGTGGACCTTTCTGAATAATTAAGTTATTCGGGAAGTAAAACATGCGAAAGTGAAACATAAAGATCTGACTGGCAGCTACTCCTGCTTATTACCAAGTCTCCACAAGGTAATCACCAAGTCGGACCTTGTCATAAACTATTATCGGTTTCAAGATTTCTTTTAAACTTTCAATTCTAATTTTACAACTATGTCTTTATGAACCTTACACTCTTTCTATGTATCCAAAGTATCTTATACTTATACACTTTATTGCAGATGATCCAATCGGATGCTCATCCGATAACATCTCAATATGTTATCATGTTTATTTCTCTCCTAACTCCATTCTGGCAATGTGTAATGTGACTTCCTATGGTTCTGGGGTCTTTAGTCTACTTGGTTGCACCCTAAGACTATTTCGAGGTGTCATGATGTGCCGGTGAACCACACGCGCTCCATCAGAATACCAACGAGATTCTTTAACCATCATGTCCTGACGTTAGTAATTACCAATTTGAAAAATCTTTCAAATTAACACTATCACCCCAATCATTTCCTAATGAATTCTCACTTGAGTTTAAACAATCCATCCAGTATTCCCAGCCAGACAATGTCCTGAATCCAACTTAGTATGCCCTAAGCATCAGGACATGTTCATGACATTATGACTGATCCAAGAAACTTGTGGAACCCGATCCAATCTTATTCCAAACCCTTTCGGAATCCAAAGATTATTTATAATCCTTGTGTCATGATTTTCAAAAAACTGTTTCCTTTCGGAGACTCCTCTCATGCATCTTGAATCTTATCAAGATCATGCTTACAATGGCTAGGTCTATGCTGGCTATTTCATCTATCCAATAGATGATTGTGAATTACGTGAGTATTGCACCTTCTTAATTTCTTTCATGCCAAGTCATCACACTTTGCAATGATAAGAAAACCCTTTCCTAGGTCTATGCATCTTGAATCTCATCAAGATCATTTTGGCGGAGTCTGGATCTATCTCATAGACGTTTACAACCACCTGAGTGTGCCGTATTTCTATTAAGTCTTTCATAGCGATTCGTCTCTTAACACCAAGTCATTACACTTTGTAATGAAAAGAGACGTTTCCTAGAAACAGTATATAACCCCCATATGGAGATAGTAGATAACAGCAACACTCCCACTAGCTTTGACACGGTTATGGACTATTCACAAAATCCAGGACTTTTGGCACATTTTGAGAATCCAAACCTTTCTGACATCTTAATAGAAATCTTTCAGCCCTTTCTCAAAAAATCCAATCCTTTGGCATATTTTTTGAGAATCAGAATATCCTATCTTGCGAGATGCCCGTGGGGTAATCCCGGGCTCATGTACCTTTGTACTGGGACACTCTTTATGAGTCCCTATTAGTGTGCCGGTGATCCATATGCGCTCCACTAATGATTCACAATGTGCCATACAGTATCCTTTCGGATTCCATCCTCTATTGAGGTTGCTTCTCCTGGAATCAATTACTTGACTCTGAGTATCGTCTCACTCAACCAGATGTTCTGAAGGTATGTTTCCGTCCATGTTGCTTTCTTTTGATGATTCATTTACTCCCACTGGTTTTTAGACCAGGTGTAAAATCAATCAAATTTTCACATAGACTGTGTCTCGCCCTAAGGTTCTCTTGTTTGGCAGCAACCGGGCTCACCGATGCTTCCAAGTAGTCGGATTGTAAATCCGTACCAACTATAGTGTTTTACCACCAATCGATATGTCACCCCGATCATAACTACTTATGATGGTGATCAACACTACTGGTCAAGAGAAGATTATGTCAGTTGTATATCAGAAATCCAATTTCTGCTTCAAGCCTAGTGATGACTAAAGGTTCTTTCACTTGGCTAATCCTGAACACATTTAAGACTGCACTAACTCCCACTGTTTCCTTAGACCACGAGTTCTTTCTAAAAGAGCTCTTCTAATACAGTGGCAGTGGGATAGCCAATGAAATGACAATGCTGATCTTGTTCAGGCTAGTCATGTGGTTCAGATGAACACTACAAGACGCTGGACCTTTCTATGTACAAGTGGGATAATCCCAGCTTTATATTTCAGACAGTGTCTGCAGGACCTACTTAGTCTAGGATGTGGTCGGAATATGGTTTATATGGACTGACTGATATAGTATTGAACTTATTGGAAACTAATTGGCAATGTATCCCGTACATCGAGGATCGAACTGTTTCGACCAATGCTCCATTATCTTCCCTAAGACACATTATAACCATTAATGTTCTTGGAAGAGAATGAACTGTGAAACATTTTTCTCAGTTTATGTTATTGCTCAGGTTCTGTGGAACTTGTACTTCCTTTGAAGTCCTTGAACTGTTCAAGTTTTCAATTCAATCGCTTATCTCGATAAGCGAAGTCATATTCGTCATACCAAATGATGAATATCGTGAAGTACAAACAATTGTGTTCTATATCAAGATTCGAGCAATACACAACAACAGGTGTGTCTGTTGCTCTTAATCTCACTGTCTTTTACATATCTATGTAAACTAATGACTTTGTTAACTTTGTTCAAGACTTGCAATCTTCAGTTGACTCTAAGTCAACTGATTCCAAAATCCTATCCTCTGGATCTTTGGGTGATTCATTTCTTGCCACATGTGCTTTATAAAGAACTTAATCATCATCTGACTCTAAGTCAGATGATTCCAAAGTCCTGTCCAACTGGACCTTTGGTTGATTCATTTCTTGACATATTAAGAACTCAATTCATCAAGTGACTTTAAGTCAAATGATTCCAAAGTCCTGTCCAACTGGACCTTTGGTTGAATTGATTCTTATAATATTTGTATTAACAATCATAAATGACATAATTCTTGAATCCAAACACTTTGGATGCATCAACATTCAGGTTATTACTAATCATGCATTCAACACATTCATATAACATTTCAAAGACAATTTCAGACAACAGGCGTTAAAAGAAAATTGACAATTTTATTAAAAAACAAAAATCCTTGAACAATGTGATATATGATAGACAATGTCAAAAACGCATCTAAAGCCTAATAACAATATTTTAATATCTATCTAAACTTCAAAACTGCACGAGTTGGAGATCCAATCCAAATGTGTTCCTATGCGCCAAAGTCCCGTGCCTTTTTGATTTCCTGCATACAAACCAAAATGTGACTATCACATTATGTATCATGAAATATTGGAACAGGAGTTTTGAGGTTTTTAGATATACCTGAGTTTTCAAAAAATTTGGAGCGTCTTCCAATCTTTCCCTGACTGTATCCGATTTAGTGGATTCCCAGTTTGAGACATGTCCAGACGATCTAGACTGTTTCTTGTTACGTCTCTTCACTGGACTTAATCCAGAAGTAGCTGAGTCGTTGGAGCTATGCCTGTCCAAGAGTGACTCGTATAAAGTCAACAGTGGACGCATTTCCATTAAGGCCTTTTTTGGTCTTCCTTTCTATACGTCTAAATGAACAGATCGTACTCACTAGTCAGTGAAGCGAGTAGAATGTCAACACTCATCTCCTGATCATGGAATAACCAAGTTTGTACAATTCGCCTATGTACGCTTCAATCTGAAGAACATGCGAATTGATGCTACTTCCCTCTTTTAGCTTGCACTCTGCAAGTCTTTTGAAGATCCTAGCTCGTTCCTCTTCAACTGGTTTTTGGAACCTTTCCTCAACCAGTTGCATTAACGGATATGGCCCCAAGGATTCAAAATCCTTGCAGAACTCGGGGTCAATGGTTAATAGCATCAGGTCACGAATCTTTCGGATTCATCAACTAAGAGGTTATGCTTATCATAGGAACCTTTTGTGATGACTTGTTCCGGTGGGACCGGGATCGGATACTCGGTGAGATGTAGCTTGCCAGCAATGCCGAGAACCAGTCTCCAATTGCGAAGCCATTCCTTACAGTTGAGGCCAGTCAGCCTTTCTATATTTGGCAGGTGCATTCTGATGCTTTCAGAAATGGGTGGAGGAGAAGGAGGAGAATTGACACTTGACATTTATAAAAGAAACATAATTTATTAGTTTAATTGATCCTTTTAAATAATTACCCAATATGTTATTTAATAAGGCTAAGATCCAAAATACCCCAACTATGGTGTGAAGAGGGATGCCATAATCACAACATATTGGTCATTAAGGTAGATAAACACTTATCAATTTCATCTAATGAAATTCCTAGATTTGTTGAGATTCATTGAACCTTTCAGTGGCATGTTTAATCTCGGATGTGCTCCACTGTTTGTGACTGGGATGCCGAGGATCACAAACTGGATGTGAATAACCATGCAAATTAGCTTGGTACTCTCAAGTTAATTATCATCTCTAATTGATGTGCCGGTAAACCACACACGCTCCATCAACAATGATAACACCCGAGAAACACATTGCAACTCTTTATGAACACCTATTGGTGTGCCGGTAAACCACACACGCTCCACCAATATTTCATAAAGTGGAATGTGCAATTTCATGGATTAGCACCAATTCACATTTTTCCTAAAGTAACTAGATTTGGGTTTTATTAAGCTGTTCCAGTACTTTGAATAATATCATTATACTTTTAATGAGATTAAGTTGGTCCTATCAAACCCGTTCGGCTAACGACCCTCCACTGATCAAGCGAACGGTGGGTGAGAGTGGACACCCATTAGACTGCCATTTTATAGGCAGTCTCCTTATACCCACTTTATAGATCAGCTTCGTGAATGTGGCCTACTATTGATTTGACTAACCATTTAAATCTTATACATATAATATTAACATTTAATTATAATATATATAAGATGAATTTTAAACCTTTTAAAATGTTTTTGGTTTATCTTTTAATTTATTGGAATTTAAACTATTAAATTTAAAATTAAATTAAACCCTTTAAAAATCGATTTAATTATCCTTTAATTAACCAATTAATTAAATTAATTAAATATTGATATTTTAAACCTTTTAAAATATTTTAGGATTTATCTTTTAATTTTTTCGAAAATTAAGGCTATTAAATTTAAATTAAATTAAATCCTTAATTATCTTTTAATTAAATAATTAAATTAATTAAATTTAGATAGGTATCACAAATTAATCAAATTAATTTAAACATATCTTAAATCCCATAAAATCGAAAATTAGCAATCAAAGGATTTAAGGTTATCCATTTAATTAAATAATTAAAGTTACTAAAAATAGAAAACCTTCTAAAACCCTAATTGGCCAAAATCGCAAATAATGGGGGGAGGGGCTAGGGTTTCTAAAACGCTAACCCTAAAAACCGAAAATCATCATATTAGGGTTTAGAAGCTTTTAATCCCTAATTTTTAGGAAAACAATTATAACAGTTCAACAAGAAAACAGCCAAAAGCTCTGATACCACTGAAGGGTTTTATGCAAATCTATGAACTAAAAAAACCTAAGTTCACATGCAACCTATAAAGATCTATGTTTTCTTCTAATTGAACATATAACAAATTACAAAAGGCATAGGAAAAATAACTAAAAGAATAAATCAGAAAAAACTAACCTTTAGGATTTTTCCTGAAGCTGAGCAGCACAAGTGTCCTGCCTCAAATGAGATCACACCTAAGAGATAGGGAGGTAAGCCACGAAATTTAGAGAGGGAATAGGTCAAAATTGGCGCAGAAAACAAAGGGTCTAAGGCTCCCTATTTATAGCCTCCAGCAGATAACCATATAAGCCTTTAGAGATAACCCTTTTGAATTCAAATCAAGATAAACCTTTATCTTTAATTCAAATATGTTTATCTTAACTTATTATAATCGAAATTATATATATATATATATATATATATATATATATATATATATATATATATATATATATATATATATATATATATATATATATATATATATATATATATATATATATATAATTTCGCTGGTTATTATCCTACCAAAATTGTCACTTACTCAACTATTGAATAATTACAATTTCAGTCCCTGCAACTTTAATTAATTAAATTAATCACCAAATTAAATCCAATTAATTCCAAATTAATTTCTAATTAATTAATATAGTTTCTAATTAATATATTATCATTTTAATATATTAATAAACTATTTATTTTATTTCTATTGATTTATTAATCATATAATAAATCAATCTTTCTCTCTCCTGGAATTTCTACCAAACCTCTAGCTATGAAGGCAACCCAAATAGACTTTGCTTCTATTAATTAGGTAAATACAAATTATTAGTCATGGCTTAGACACCTAATCCAACAATATCATGATGCTAAACTCCGGTTGAAAACTTTTGAAGTTAGGCAGAAGGTGTGGTTATACAACTCGAGATTGAAGATGTTTCCTGGAAAATTAAGAAGCAAGTGGAATGGGCCATACGACATGGTTAGTGTCACAGATTACGGTGCAGTAGAAATACGAGATTTTAAAGGTGGACCACCATTCAAAGTCAATGGGCATAGGCTTAAACCCGATGTCATTGCAGGCACATTTCAAAAACTGGAGGTGGAAACGGTAGAGTTCGTGACAAATATTCCTGTATACACGCAATAAGTCAGGTAAGTGCATGTCCGGCTGAAGACGTTAAACTTAGCGCTTGTCGAGAGGCAACCCGATCCTCATATGTATAATTTGCATTTTTAATCACATTTAATTGGTTATGGTAAGAAAAGCACAAGTGTGGGGTCAATTTGGTAATTTTGCAGCACCGCGACACGGAGTCTTAGGATCCGCGCCGCGCGTGTTGGGTTTTCGCGATTATTAATGAAATCAGATTTTTCTACGCGACGCGGATAGAATCTTTCCGCGCCACGACCTTATCTTAATTTGAATTTAGAGATAATCACTAAAACAGAGTTTGAAAACACATCCAATTTCCCCATACTTGTATATAATCCGAATTCGCGTAAATCATTGCTTTTCTACTACCGATCATTCATCTGTGAATCCCATTTATCTTCATTTACATCTTGCCTCTCAGCAAATCAAGTAAGTACTTCTAATTTCTATCTTTTTCTTTAAAGTCTTGGAAACTCTAAAATTCTTCTGTAATCTGCAATGTAGTGAGTATGTGTTGAAATTGATGATGCAATTAGGTTTAGAATAGTGTACTCTACGAAACCCAACATTTAGAATCAAACAAAGTGGTCTGAATTAGGTTTCATCATCGATTCTGCTTTGAACTCATACACCGCGACGCGGGCTGTTACAGACTGCGACGTGGTGTATGAATGTTCATATGGCGCGACGCAGCCTTCTCGGCTCGCGCCGCGGCGTACACAGATCAATACCTTAATTGTGATTTTTATACACTTTTGCAGGCAGCATGTCTTCATCTGGCAGTTCAGAATCACTAGACTAGAACTCTCTAGCCACGGGCATGGGAAAAGTTCTTCATTACCAATTTTACAATCGCTGTGGGATCTATTGACATAAACGAGTTCTTCCGTCTCGCACGGTCAACTGGCAGTTGACCAAGGAGTCGGGGATTCTGGAACACATTCAGGACTGGCTAGTCCAAGGGGGTTATGAAGAGGGCGCATTAACTTACACTTGCCGGGCACTCGAAAACGCGTTTCAAATGGATGAGCCCATATATCGCGAGGTCTTTCTACAGTTCCTCTCAAGTTATCACTTTGATAAGCTTCATACTGGGATGGATACCATGGATACGGTGCGATTCCGATTGGGGAATCATAACCGTAGCTGTAGCCTGAGGGAATTTGGGTACCGTATTGGTTTGTACACGGAGGAGGAGTCATAGGCACCAGCATTCAGGACTTTTCATTGATGGGCCAGCTGTACCGCTGACGACTCTTTTTCACCGGCCGATTATTGGAGCACGATTTCTTCTGCCCGTTACCATGAGAATACCATTCAGGAGAGCTATATGCACTTGCCGGCGCACCGGATGTTGCACCGACTTATTTCCACTATGTTATGGCCTCGTGCGGACGAGGAGAGGGTTTTGCCTCACGAGTTATATTTGATGTGGGTAACAACACGGATGCTCGAGACTTGGAATATTCCCTACTTAATCGCCGATTATTTCAAGTAGTTGACATATGTACCCTTGAAGTACATTGCATTGGGAGGGGGCACTTTGTGACGCGCTTGGCGCATTCGTACGGTTTATTGTCGGAGCACACCATTAGCGGGTTGGAGGTTATCCCTCCAATTCCATTTAGCTCACCAGTGACTACCTCGTGAGACGTCATTTATGTGGATGACGGGATCACATCCGTTGACCGTATACCATTTCCAGTACTCTGATCCGAGCCCTCGTCATCAAAGAAACGGTCGAGAGCAACCATTAGCTTACCCCGCGGTCTCTCTCCAGCTTCTATGGAATCACGGTATCTCGCTGATGAGGTAAAGGCAGTTCAAAGGGCCATGCACTCTCACAAGATGGGGCATCGGGTACAAGCCTTCACGATGCACGAGGTAGACCGAAGGACAAAGAACACTCAAGCTCAATTACTTTGGTTATCCGAGTGTATGATTAACTTCATAAATGGTGCTCCAAACCCCATTCGAGACATCAACCACCGCTCGATGAGGAGGAGGAAGAGGAGCCAATGGAGGAAGATGAGGAACAAGAAGAGGGTCCTGAAGATGACACTGCACATAATTAGGGGGTGATGTAATTATTTTTCTGAATTTTAGGTCATTAAGTCTAGTTTTTTTAGGTTAGGATTAATTTTGAATAATTGTTGATAAATTTTAGGATTTCATGTTTTAGATGTGATAATAAGCTGTATGGCAGTAAATGAAAGTAAAAAGTTTTAGCTGAACTTGTGTTGAATGCCTTTTTATGGGCATTTGAAATTAGTAATTACCGCGCTGCGGCACCCTTATAGGGCGCGGCGCGATCATTTCCAACGTGACGGTACTTTCAGACCTCGTAATTACTGCGATGCGCGCACTTCCGTCACGCGCCGCGGCTATCTGCAACACATAAAAATTAGTTGTTGTACATTTTTCTTTTAGCATGTTTGTTTAGTTTGCATTTAATGTTTTTTTGAGTGATGCATGTAATACCAAATGGAGGAGTTGTTTCAGGCAAGTGTGGGTCATAGTGCCCCCTCCACTTGCACTGATCACTGGCGTGTTTCACTGCTGCGCTACAACTCCTGAATTCTGAGTCGAGGAATTGTTCGTGTTTTTGTACCTGTGACAACCAAGTACGATCAAGAATTCTACCGTCTAAGGGGTAACTCTTTCTCCCTTGTTTTGAAATTATTTTTTGTACAACGAGGGCGTTGTACGGTTTTAAGTGTGGGGTGTGGACGGTCGAAAGAGTGTTTTTGAAATTTTTGCGGGAAATGATCAATTTTCAAAAAAAATTTAGCAACTTTTTCAAATTTTTAATAGATTGTAATTTTGAAACGAATAGTGTTTGAATGTTTATAGCATTGGTATTTTTCAAGAAATACTATTTAGTTGTTATCATGCTGTCTGTTTAGTCAAATAAGTTGAGTTTTAAGAGTTAGAAGATTGGAGTGTTTTAAATTTGGAATTTAGGAAGGAATTGTCAATCAGTGGCATTTGTTGTTTGAGCCGGTAGGTCTAAAATGGGTGGGGCTTATGCACCTTGCCACCTAAGATCGTATGGTCTGGGATGGTATTTCTGAAAGCTCGTTACACGGACAACATCGAAAGTCATGGATAGTTCTTTAATGGCCTTTAGAATCTGAATGAGTACGTACACTTCACTATGGACAGAAAATTTTTAATCAAGGGTTCTTTAGAAAGTCATTAATTCCAAAGAATATTTCGTTTATGTTTTCACAAACTATTTCACTCTAACTCTTGAGGCAATAAGCTTTGAAATTAAACGCATTCAAAAATATTTGAGTCTTAGTTAGAATTTGTTAAAAACTCTCTTGCTTGGGGACAAGCAAGGCACAAGTGTGGGGTGTTTGACAACGCCTAGTAATATCAAGTATTTTAGTCGTTGTTGAGCCCTATTCTTGGTGAATTTATATCATATATGCTGTGGTATTCTCACTTTTTGTGTCAGTGCTTGTTTGGAAAGAAAAGATGTAAACAGGGGCTAAATGCGTATAAAATGGAAGAATTTGAAGGTAAAGGCAAAAGAGTAGAATAAGCACGCATGCCGTAGAGATGTACAAGGGCGCGACGTGCTGAGTCATGATTGAGGCGGTGGAGAAGAATTAAAATTCTGAAATAACGGGGATAAACTCGTACGCGCGCCGCGGATTTTAAGTGTACACGACGCGGCCTCTTATTTTCTAAAACTGTAAATAGAGGGTTCTAGGTCGAAATCAGTAGCAAATACCTGACATAGGAACGACTCCCAAGGCTTCTTTGACTCCGAGTTTCAGTTTTCAGTCGACCATAATTATTATTTATTGTTTTCTCATTTAATTTTCAAGTAGTTTAGTAGTTTTTAGTAGCTTGGCTAGTGTTATTGGGTGTGACAACCATTAGCATTAGGTTTAAGTTTTTGAAATCTTATGTTTTCTGTTTTGAACAAGTTGGGATCTGAGTTTTTAATAGTTAATCATTCGGTTATGTTTAATTGCTCTTTTTACCTTTATTTCATGATTCAGTGTTTTGGAATGAGTTTGAATGTTTGATTGTGTTGGCTTGATCTCTATTACTTCTGTTTCTAAATTACATTTATGATTTTAGTAAGTAATTAGATTGAGTTTTGGTTTTGATTTTAGTTTTAGTTTATGCTTGACTTGGGATTTGTTGGATTTTGTGATTTTGGACTGTTTTCGGTAAAAGTTAGAAACTAGATCCTCTGGTTGTAGAGTGACACTACAATTGGTAATCTGTTGCCTACCTTGACCACGTAACTCCTGTGGATCGACCCTGACTACCACTATACTAGTGTGTGTTATGTTATTTTACTATTTTTGACCTCACGACGACCTAGGCGTGTCAGTTTGCACCTCAAGTTCGGAACTTTGATCAGAACTTCGGATATTGAATTTCGGTATGGCTAACTTCCGAATCTGACTTCTGGTTCGGCAACTCCTGGTTCGGAATGACCCCTGCTTCGGTATTGTCTTCTGAACCGAGTTCGGAACATGTGCGTTCGGGATGCATCATTTCGGAATGCAGTTCGGAACTGAGTTCGGAACATGCAACTTCGGAACTGGGTTCAGAACCCTCGACTTCGATATTCAGCTGCAGAACCGGGTTCGGAATATGCAAGCTCGGAACCACCACTTCTGTATCGTGTTCGGTACTCCAGCTTCTGATCCGACTTTGGAATGTGCCAGTCTTCAGAACTAGTAATTTCAGAATATGTTCAGCAGTCGGGATGTTCAGCAGTGTAATTTCTGGAATATTAATTTCTGACCCAAACTTGGATTCTCCAAGTTTTAGTCCTCTACTGCTGAAAGTTCCTAGGTTGAATCACTCAACATCTTCGGCATTTACACTAACAATATCCCCCTAAATGGTGATAGATGTTGAGTGAGAAACTTGAACAGTCCAGATTAATTTCTCAATCCCATTGCTGAATAAACACTCAATATTTCAGATCATGTTGAAAATATATTTTTGTATGTGACAATCACTGAAATAAGATGAACTGTTATTATCTAACAAATATTATCAGTTTATTTCAGATTGCGTGAATTCGAGATCAAAAACAAGAATAAATCAAGACCCGAGAATCTTTGAGAAATCATCCAAACCTGAGGAAGTAACGTTTCTAACCAAAGAGAAAAATACAAAATATCACACTGCTACAGCAATAACGACGCGACAGACATAGTGGTCACGACGTGAAGAGAAGAACAAAGACAGAAGACCAAATTGCTACAGCGCTCGCGACGCGACAGCAAGGGTGGTCGCGACGCGAAGACTTCCATCGCGAAGCTCCAACGTGACACCACCAACTTTCTAATCGCGAGACTACCAACGCACCATCCTTCGCGACGCGACCAAAAGCAACGCGACCAAAAGTAAACGCGACGAAAAGCTCGACATACCAGCGAAGACGCACTGACCCGACAAAAAGCGCACCGACCACCAGCGAAGCTCCTTCGCGACGCGACGGACCTTCTGGTCGCGACGCGAACACTGTGTTCAGTGACTATAAATAAGAAGCCAAACTCTTGTCATTCTTGTGCAGAAAATCATACACCACAACATACCCATTCAAGCACCAATATTACCCTACGTCCAAAGAGCCAAAAAACCTGTCAAAACTCTCAAGAAAACTCTTTTTAAACAAAGAAAATCCACATCCAAACAAAACCGCTACACCCATACTCTACCCGACACCAAACAAAACCTCTACCCGACACCAAACAAAACCTTTACCCGACACCAAACTTCAAACCTCTAAACAACCTCAACCCGAATACCAAACTACAAAACCTACACACCCTCTACCAAATACATACACCACGAAAACTAAACCACAAAAATCCCGTGCATCTCAATTAAACCGACACCAAAAACCCATTTCACCAAACACCAAAAACTACCAAACCTCATCCTACCGTAAAGAACAAGAATCGACGCTTCAAAGAAAACGCCATCTTCATCAGCTATCGATAAGTTCTTTTGAAATTATTTGTGTCGTTATTGATTTATTTAAACTGTTATAAATCAACTGTACCAAATATCCAATACATCCGAATTGAACATTGACAACGAAAACATATGAGGACTGTATTTAACTGAGACATCTAACTTCTAACTTCTAACTTCTAACCTTTTTATTTATTGTAAAAACACTTTATCGTTGATAATGGCGTTTATTACATCTAACCTCTAACTTCTAACATTTACTTTATTTACCGCTTTCTGTCTATTTAAATACTGTCTAGTTTAGATTTACCGCTTTATCTTATTCCGCAACTCTTATTTATTCCGCATATTATAGACAAAATACATATCTGTCACATAGTAACCGGCCTAAAAAACCTTACTCGTAGAGATCAGTTATCGTTATTTTTCAACAATTGGTATCAGAGCTCGTGTGATTTAGTCTGAAATTTTTGTCGAAAACTTTATTTGTGTAGCGTTTTTATAACCAACCAATAAGTTTTCCTTAAAAATTTCATTTTAATATCACTTGTTCAAAATCCTTTCAAAACAAAAAAATTAAAATCTTAAAATTTTCAAAAAAAAAAAAAACCCAACCCAAAAATGTCTTCCACAACCTACTCAAGAGCTCCATATGTCATCGATCAGGTATGGTCTATGATCTCAGAAATCGGTCTTTCAAAAACACCATTTGAGTCCCACATGACTAAGATTGAGAACAGTTTGAAAGCTGATCTCAAACTATATCATGACACAATAGTCAAATCTGATATCTGCAAATCTGAATTACAAACCTTGCAACTCAGATTTGGAGAATCAACAATGACTAGAGACAAACTTGAAAGAGACGTCAAACGAAAATCAGAAGAGTATAATCACGTCTTAGATCAATTAAATGAAGCTCTAAAACAAAAAAGGGACTTAGAAATAAAAAATCAATCTGTTTTTCCATCTGAAATAAAAGATGCCTTAGAAATAGAAGTCCTTCAGTTAAAACTAAAAATTCAAGATTTAACTGACAAAAACACTAGTTTGATTCTAAAACTAAATGATTCTTCAAAACAAATCAAACTTCTTGAATCCGAGAATCAAAGATTTCAAGGAAAACTGGATTCTATCAATCTTGCTAGAAAACTAAGTGATGATATTTTCATCAAAGCAACATCCTTAGGATCTGGCAAAATCGATACGAATTACAGACCTGGATTAGGAAGAGAATCCTTCGAAATCGAACAAGCCAAACAAGAAACCAGGACTAACAGTGAAAACTCTGAATCAACTCTAACAGATCTATCCACATCTGTTAATGAGGAAAATTCAGACGACGAAACAGTTATCAACGGTAACCCAGATGATACTGATTTCACTGTTTCCAAAAGATCTTTCACTAATAGGTCTTCAACCCACCAAATCCAAATTAGCAACCAAAACTCCAAACTTAAAAACTTTTTGAATAGAGCAAACTCCTTTTACGAGAAAGGCAGTACCTCTAAACCAATTGCTTTTCAAAAGGAACAAGGCAAACCCAAAGTTTTCAAACAAACCCAAAAGAAACCTTTAAAACCAGCTTCTGTGCCACAAAAACAAACCTTTAATCCAAAACAAAAACCTTTTCAAAAACCAATTCAAAATCGCTTTCAAGAGATAAACTTCAATCTCTCAGGGAACTTTCAGAAACCATCATTTCACCAAAATCCATTCCATCATCATAATGTCTTTCAAAACCATCCTCATCCCAAAAACAAAGAAAGATTTTCAAACAAGTCATTACGTAAAGGATACCTTTCACACAATCAGAAATCTTTCCAAATGACAGGTTTTCAAAAACAAATCTTAAATTGGGAAAATCTGATAAGTCAAATCAAGCCTCAACCACTTCGTCCAATTAACAGAAACCATAATAATTTCAAATCACCGAAAACCATTAACAAATCTGGACCCACCATGGTTTGGGTACCTAAACTTTCTGTCTAATTGCAGGAACTTTGTGCTGGAGAGCCCAAGGATGATACATGGTATATCGAGAGTGGCCGTTCCAAGCATATGACAACAAACCATAGCCTTCTACAAAACTTCAAACCCACACTACCTCCGATGCAGAAACTTCACAATCAAACCAAAATGATGCGGATCAAGTCGAGGGGGAACCACCAAAACCAGAACCCTCCTAAAACACCCCAATCCACCTGTCCAAATGATCCCAATGCATCATTTATGGGAGAACCACCAAAACCAAATTCCTCTTTAAACAATCCCAATATACATATCCAAAATGATCCCAGTGCATCATTTATGGGGGAACTCTCGTTACCCCATTCTCACCCCAAACCAAAATTTACCAAAAACATTCAAATAACCAAATTTTTCAAAAACATCCACATAATCAAAAATCACAAAAAAAAAAAATTTGAATAAAGTTTTATCCTTTTAAAAGTCTTATAAAACCATGTGATTAACATCTTCTTGACTTTCAGATACTTATGCTCGATGAATGTTCTCAGTTATGTTGATTCTTAATTAAAGAGAAGGTTCAAATTTCAAACAATTTTCGTTATGTACATTCTCCTATTCCCTTTGAATTTATTTCAATTATAACGATTTTATCAATTAAGGGACATAAGATCAGGAGATTCAGATGAAAACCAAACCCATGTGAGAAATTGTGCCTCGTCTTTAAATGCTAAGTGTAATTCATTTCTGTGAGCAAAGGTGTTTTCATTATGACTTATAGGATTTATACTCTTATACCGTGATACTAGTATCATTTTTGCTTAGATATCAAAATGACCAGGGACGATACTTTCATTTTCTTATATATTAGACAAACTGTCTATTATATCACCTATCCCTATCCTCAATCAAACCACTTCAAAGAAAAGCTTCATCATCTGGCATAACGAATCTGACAATCGAAGAAACGCAAAGTCATATCCAACAAATGATGTCAACAAATCACAACTGGTAACCACATCAGATATCTTTTATACAAAAGGTATTCGCGAAAATCAAGAAAAGATAAAGACAAAGGTGAACACTTCACCAAAGAAAAGGAAGATTTACAAACAACAATCCATCAAGACAGACATCTCTCAAAATTTTCCAAACAACAGTTTCTCAAATGCTTTATCAAATATAACTGTCAAAACCTAAGACTTACCGGGATACTGTAGCCTTCATAATTGGATATTCTTAGTTGCAAACTGCACTATAAATATTTCTAAACCCCTCTACATGTATTTCCCGACGGAGAGAGAGTGAACATCAATGGCATGAATGAAGAAACCCTCAGAGTAATGCCGAAACCAGTCTTATGTGATTGATTATCTAATATGAAGAGCAAGTGACTAAAGTATATAGGTATAAATCCATATTAAGCATAAGTCAACACCTTCAAACTGAGAGATATCACTCATCTTTAGTGATTATACACCCGTTCTGCACCCAGAACAAACAAACACCTCAGTCAAGTGTGAGATATACCTATGAGAAGTTCATCTGAATCGACCTATTAAGATCACTTGTCGTCTTTATAAATGTTATAAAATCTTAAGGAATATTATGAAAGTACATATACAAAAACCTTTTGATAATTGAACATGAAACTTTGATTCAGAAACAAATATTCTTGACAAACATTTTTCAAAACATAAGTAAAATCTAGTCACACTCTTTCAAAACAAGTGATATGGTTTTATAAATGTTTTATCCAAATTACAAGAATTTTCAACCTTACCTTTTAGATCTGTTCTTATTTCAGTAATAATCACATAGGGGGAAATTGTTGAAAATATATTTTTGTATGTGACAATCACTGAAATAAGATGAACTGTTATTATCTAACAAATATTATCAGTTTATTTCAGATTGCGTGAATTCGAGATCAAAAACAAGAATAAATCAAGACCCGAGAATCTTTGAGAAATCATCCAAACCTGAGGAAGTAACGTTTCTAACCAAAGAGAAAAATACAAAATATCACACTGCTACAGCAATCACGACGCGACAGACATAGTGGTCACGACGTGAAGAGAAGAACAAAGACAGAAGACCAAATTGCTACAGCGCTCGCGACGCGACAGCAAGGGTGGTCGCGACGCGAAGACTTCCATCGCGAAGCTCCAACGTGACACCACCAACTTTCTAATCGCGAGACTACCAACGCACCATCCTTCGCGACGCGACCAAAAGCAACGCGACCAAAAGTAAACGCGACGAAAAGCTCGACATACCAGCGAAGACGCACTGACCCGACAAAAAGCGCACCGACCACCAGCGAAGCTCCTTCGCGACGCGACGGACCTTCTGGTCGCGACGCGAACACTGTGTTCAGTGACTATAAATAAGAAGCCAAACTCTTGTCATTCTTGTGCAGAAAATCATACACCACAACATACCCATTCAAGCACCAATATTACCCTACGTCCAAAGAGCCAAAAAACCTGTCAAAACTCTCAAGAAAACTCTTTTTAAACAAAGAAAATCCACATCCAAACAAAACCGCTACACCCATACTCTACCCGACACCAAACAAAACCTCTACCCGACACCAAACAAAACCTTTACCCGACACCAAACTTCAAACCTCTAAACAACCTCAACCCGAATACCAAACTACAAAACCTACACACCCTCTACCAAATACATACACCACGAAAACTAAACCACAAAAACCCCGTGCATCTCAATTAAACCGACACCAAAAACCCATTTCACCAAACACCAAAAACTACCAAACCTCATCCTACCGTAAAGAACAAGAATCGACGCTTCAAAGAAAACGCCATCTTCATCAGCTATCGATAAGTTCTTTTGAAATTATTTGTGTCGTTATTGATTTATTTAAACTGTTATAAATCAACTGTACCAAATATCCAATACATCCGAATTGAACCTTGACAACGAAAACATATGAGGACTGTATTTAACTGAGACATCTAACTTCTAACTTCTAACTTCTAACCTTTTTATTTATTGTAAAAACACTTTATCGTTGATAATGGCGTTTATTACATCTAACCTCTAACTTCTAACATTTACTTTATTTACCGCTTTCTGTCTATTTAAATACTGTCTAGTTTAGATTTACCGCTTTATCTTATTCCGCAACTCTTATTTATTCCGCATATTATAGAGAAAATACATATCTGTCACATAGTAACCGGCCTAAAAAACCTTACTCGTAGAGATCAGTTATCGTTATTTTTCAACAGATCATTTACCCAACAATATTCCCCTAAATGATTTGAAATGTTGAGGGTTGGGATATTAAAATTTTGAGGAAGATTGGACTGCTGGTGGAGTTGTACTGGATCTTGGATCCCCCCAAATGTTGATGGGGTGTTATAATTTTTTGTTAAAAATCTTCTCGGTCATGGAATTTTGTTAGAAAGAAGTGATTTGTGCTAAGTGTTCAAAAAAAAATTACATTTACTGAAAATTTCTTGTTGCTGATATGTTGTTGCTGATAGAATGAGTTGTTGTTGCTTTGGCTCCAACTGATGAACTTCTGAAGTTGCTAGCTCTTCCCAAACTTCTTGGTGCGAGTAGATGTGCAAACCTTCTCCATAGAGCACGTTCAGACTCCTAGAGCTTTGGCATTTGAATGCGACTTGGCACGCGCCTACGTCGCCGCAAGAACTGAATTGTTATAGCCCCCCACTAAGAAATTTCTTTCTTCGAGAAACGAACCCTTAACTGTAATTTTGAAATCGCCTGCTGGATCTGGACGCTGCCATGAGCTGATACCAACTGCTGAGTTTTGGGTGATCAGCAATTTGTTTTCCTTAATTCAACTTCCCATCTTCATAAATTTCTTATAAGGCATTAGAAGTTGAATTTGTCTCTCTTTCTCGTGATTTTAGGATCATTGATAGTCATTTCTCCTTAAAATTTTCGGAATTGATTTTCTGATGTGAATTTTCGGAATTTTTTTAATGTATTTCTCAGTTCCGAAAATTGTGATAAAAATTTCGGATTGGAAATTTCTGATGAGAATTTTCTGATTATTTTGAACTGTGACAGACTTCTTGAGCAAAATGTAGAATTTATGTACTTAGATGTTACAAATCATCTAAGTCTGGAAAAGGGGTAGAAGTTGGATATGAGGTTGGACATTGGTGTTATGAAGCACCAATGCGGAATTCAGAAAATCTAACTTCTGATGGAGAAAAAGAAGAAGGTGATGCAACTTAGGAAAATATTGATGATGTCATTGTTGAAAAAGTGAGTGATATCACCAGACAAAATGCTGAAAAGTAAAAGGAGAAAGTGACAAAAGATGTTCCCAAAGTTCTGATTTTTGGAGAAAAGAGACAAGAAATGATGTTTGAGCTGACATAATTCTTTTTGATAAACATTTAATTTATATCCCTCCAAATATTTAAAAATCAAAAAAATTAGTGGGAATATAAATTAAATTAACATTTTTCAGCAAAAATATGACGTTTTCATAGAAATTTTGGTTAAGCCGTTTTTGAACAAAAATAGCCAAAAAGAATATCGATATAAATTATTGTTTTTAATCTCCAACAAAAACGATTATCGTCTAAAAACATATTAATGTTTAAACTACGAAAAATATTTTGTTTTACTTGTTCTTACGTATTTCAGTCATTTTCGTCTTTTACGATTTTGTTTTGTTTTTGCGGAAACGAAGTTGAGCGCAGTAGCATCCAACGGACCATAGTGGGTTATCAAAGTTTATAAAAACCATATGGCCAGCTACTATGGCTCTGATACCAATTGTTGAAAATATAATACGAAAACTCGATGGTTTTCGGGTCTAAGTTCTTTCGCTCAACAATAATATATATATATATATATATATATATATATATATATATATATATATATATATATATATATATATACATACATACATACATACATACATACATACATACATACATACATACATACATACATACATACATACATACATACTGATGAAAATAAATTGACTGATCACCACAAATAAAGGTTCGCACCGTTTACCGTGTGACAGAAATATATATTAAAGATAATATGCGGAATAAATAATAAGAGTTGCGGAATATAAATAAACTTGAAAGCTATAAATAATATAAATAACAGTATTTAAATGACATAAAGCGATATATAATATAAATTACAGTAATTAAATGACTTAAAGAGATAAATAATGTAAATGACTATAATTAAAAGACATAAAACGATAAATAATATAAATGACTATAATTAAGACATAGAACGATGAATAATATAAATAACTATAATTATATAAATATATATATCAAGTAGGTTCGTCAAATGAATTGACTGAACTGGTTTGTAACTGGACTGATGGAACGACTGGTCTATCAAGTAGGTTCGTCAAATAAATTGACTGAACAGGCTTAGGGTTGCACTGGAATTCTAATAGACTGTGATCTAGGCGTTCTTGGTGTTCTTGATGTTGATCTTGGTGTTCTTGGTGTTCTTGGAGTTCTTGGTGTTCTTGGTGTTCTTGGTGAAGGTTTAAGGTTTGGAAAATAAGATGGTGAAAATTGGAGAGGATTTGGTGGGTTTTTGGTGTTATAAATGTGTTATTATGAAAAAATGGTGTAAAAATGGTTATAAAGGGTGTAAAATGGGTTTTGGGTGGTTTTTGGATGATTTTCGGAAGTTTAGGGGGCTAAAATGTAAGATTTGGGCTGAAATTCGCGGTTTTGTCGCCGGTTCGGGTTCGGGTCGGAAACGGGTCTCAAATCGGGTTTATGCGCGGGTCGTATGTGAGGTAAAACGGAGTCGGGGCGGTGGGGCGGGTTCGGTTCTGGAGCGCGAGAGTTTGTGAGGGAGGCCGGATCTGGGAGGTGGTTCGGACCGGGTCGGCTAGGTTGGTCAACACGCGGAGCAGCGTGTGAGGAGAAACGGATGCCGGGGCGGTGCGGGTCGGATAGGATGGATCCGGGTTTGAGGCGCGAGAATTTGTGAGGGAGGCGGGTTGGAGCCGGGTGGAACGGGTCAACGCGCGGACCTTCTGTGAGAGGAAACGGAGCCGGTTCGGATGCGGTTCGGATTTCCGGATCTGGGTAGGCGGGTCGCAGGCGCTGGGTCGCTGGAGCTTGGGCGGAGGAGCTTGGGCTTGGCGCTGATTTGGGCTGGATCAGCAGATTGGGCCGGAGCTGGGTCTTGGGCCGATGCTGTTTCTTTTCTTTTGTTTTTCTTTTTAAAAAGATTTTAAAATTCGAAATAAATTCAAATAAATTAGGAAAAATTATTTTTAATTTTTAAAATTAATTAAGTCTAATAAAATGAATTATTTAGAAAATATATTTCCAAAAATTCATTTTAAATAGATTTAATTTAATTTTCTTTTATATTTTTCTTTGTTTTGGCTTTAAAACTCTTTTTCTTATTTTTCTCGTTTTTAATCTCGAATCCACGTAACCTGAAATGAACTGATAATATTTGTTAGATAATATAAAAACAGTTCATCTTATTTCAATGATGGTCACATACAAAAACATTTTTCAACACATACATACATACATACATACATACATACATACATACATACATACATACATACATACATACATACATACATATATATATATATATATATATATATATATATATATATATATATATATATATATATATATATATATATATATATATATATATATATATATATATATATATAAAACGTGTTAAAATATAAAGGAACGATGCGGAAAATATAAATGACTAGAAACGTAAAGTTGTGCAATATTTAAATAAATCGTAAAGAACAAGTGTGGAAATTAAAAGATAATAATTAAACAATATAATTTAATTCGTATTTTTCATTGATAATAAGAAATGTGTTACATATTGGAAGTTAAGCTCAAACACAATTCCTAGTCTAAGTTGAATTACACGAAGATCTAGAAAGAAATAATATAAGAAAAGATAGAAAAGAAGTATGGAGATCTAGAATAGAAAGGGCGAGAAGTGAGGATGTTCTTGAGGTGGCTGGATCTTGGACCCGAAAACCATCGAGTTTTCGTATTATATTTTCAACAAAATCGTTTTTAATAATCAATTTATCATGATCTAAGTTGATATATTTTATGATTTAGAAGCATTTTTACACAACACATTACTTGTTAAATATCACATGCTTGTTACAAGTTCCAAATCATGATCAAAGCCTTTGATATCACTAAATCATCAACATATGAACATTATATTGTCTTAATAACATGTTTTTTTTTGGAAAATCATGAAATATTAATGGGTCATAAATTCATTTCAATACAAGCTTTGTTATAAAAGCTCCATTAAAGTTAGGCAAAACTTGAATTGTTCACAAATAGGCGATACATGAACCTAAAAACAAAATGATGGATGCTTAACAAGTTTATTATATCAAATGATTCATAAATCTCAATGCAAAGCTAAATTTCGGATTCCACCACTGTTTTAGATTCAAAGTTTTCAAAAGCTAAACTAATTTCATTTTCAAGCTATGGATGATAAAAATGAACGTCAAACTTCAGTAGGACTTAAATAATCTTAAAACCTTACAGATTTTAAGTAGAAATGTTTAAATTTTGGATTTTACATTTTTACCAAACCTTAGCTCGATTTCTATTAGAGAAGAAGAGAAGTGTGTACCTATTTGATGTTTGGAACTAGAATCTATCACCAAAACTCCACGTTCTACACTTTAATCACTTGTATGAAATCTCCATAGCCACCTCTATACAAGCTCTATAATCGTATGAACTAGTGAAGTGTGGAAGAAGACACCTCCTTTCTTATATAAGTTTGACATTATGGCAAAATAAACCCTCAAACTTTCCAATTTCACACTAAAACCCTAAATTCCTACATTTCTTTTATTCAAGTCAAGTTTCTTACACTTAACTTCGTAGGAACAAACTACTAACATTTAGGCCCACTAGTCAAGTTAAAGATGGTCAAATTATAACTTTGTATGAAAATTTTGAAGCATAAAAAGAAACATAAAAAATTCTTGCAAAATACAAAATTGAGTTCAACTTAGGATGGTTAGACTTATGCACTCCATGACTGATGTTAAATCACACATGCTTCGGAGTGAAAAACGGACTTCCAACATGATTCGAATGATTTTGAACGTAAAAATGTTAAATATTATTTTCATAATGTTCAAGGAAGCTAAGGTCAAAAGTCTGAATGCATCATCAAAATTAAAATCTGCTTTCAATAAATGCAAAGCTCTTCGGTGTATTGATAACATTCTTCACAAAACTTCTTATTCGAAGTGTTATAAATACCCTTCTGAATGCTCTACAATGCACAATCAATTCTCAAATTCCGAAGGATGCAAATACTAATTACACATCTCCTTGTTGGTCTGAAGTCAATTTAATGTTTAAATGATTTTTACACTTATGATGTTAACAGAGACAAACATTCTTTGAAATAAATAACCATTAACGTTTAAACCATGATGGAGAAAATCTCGCAAAAAGATATGACGGTTGCAATCCGCCTTTTTCAAAATGATCATGACTGACAAAAAGGACGTTTCCGTTTTTGCAGGGTTAGTGGAACGTTGAAGGCTGACGTGGCAAACTATCAGTAGAAACAGAGACAAACATTCTTTGAAATAAATAACCGTTAACGTTTAAACCATGATGGAGAAAATCTCGCAAAAAGATATGACGGTTGCAATCCGCCTTTTTCAAAATGATCATGACTAACAAAAGGACATTTTCGTTTTTGCAGGGTTAGTGGAACGTTGAAGGCTGACGTGGCAAACTATCAGTGGACCTTTTCAAACTGCACATTAAATGGCCTTGGGACCACAATCAATATAAATACCAGGCGTATCATCCATTCAAACCTTTACACACACAAACGACTCTCCTATTCTCCACAAATTTCTCTCAGGAACCCTAATTGCTCTTCATCATCTCCAATCGATCATCCATCAATGGCTGCTGTTGAAGAATCTTCCCAAAATACTGAAGTAATGTCGATCCCTGTTCTGAAGAATCAATCAGCAAACTTATTTCTCCGTACTGATCTCAAACACTATCCCCAACCCATTGTTGCCTTGGTCGAATGCCTCAAGCAATCGATTCCTGGTCATGCTTTGACTATACACCTTCCATCCAAGCTACTCTTGTTCACAGAGCACATTACACCTCTAATGCTCTGTTCGACACAGAAAACAACGTCAAATCGGTACATTATGAAGCAGTCGATGCAAAGGGCTGCATCAAGAGAGTCCAACTAACAAAGAACTTATTTGCAAATGCCCTGCAACTTCCCATCTTTGAGTCAAAGGACATAGTTGTCCCGACTACTGAGCAACTTGTCAATATGTTCAATGAAATGGGCTACGGACCACAACTTGAAGGCATCAGCACCTTCAAAAAGAAACATCTCCCTGAACTTTGGAGGTATTTGTTTGGGGTGTTTTTGAGATGCCTCTCAGGCAGAACATCAGGCCAAGACTCTGCTAGCCAAACCTTCTTGAGCCTTTTGTATGGAATTTACTACGAAGTCAAGGTCGATTTCACTTCAATCTTATGGACTGACTTCTGCTCACACATCAATCACTCAGCAAAGGGGACCGAAATCTCCAATGCTAGGTTCTGGGCCATAGTAGTTAACAACCACTACCAACGAGCAGGTATTGTCTATGGCCCTTCCCTTTCGGAAATGAGATACACATGCAACACAATTCCTACTGTGGATGAACATCCAACTGGCTTCTGTGCCTAAATTTCTCAGAATATGCTAGCAAAAGTTTCCTTAGACTGTGATGAGGTTAATGTCTATCGTTCTACTCTCACAATGCCTTACACTGTTTGAGAAATCACTCAAGCAGCTCCAACCAAAGCCCTTGTCAAACCTAAATGAAAGAAAAAGGCAACTGGAGGACCCAGTGTTCCGAAGATTGTGAGGAAAAGAAAAGCCTCAGAAGATACACCTGTAAAACGTAAACAAACCAAACGGACCAAGAAACAACAAGTAGTGGAAGAGTCTTTGGAGTCAAGCAGAATAATCTCCGAAGACATTCATGTCGAACAGGAGGAAGAACACCAGTCCTTTCCAATCCAAGACACAAGACCACCCTCTCCACCGCCTACCACAACACCACCCTCTCCACCACCAACTACAGCTCCACAAACCTCCACCATCGACACAGAAACAATAACCTCAAATCTTCCCCCAACCTCTACAATATATACAACATCATTACATGCTCATCCCAAATCTACAACCATTGAAACACCTCCAGTCTCCACCACCCAAACCTTCGAACCTATCACATCCACTATGGAAAACCCAACATTCTCAGCTCCTTAAACATCTGAACCAATCATCACCTCATCTGACCCAATGTTAAATATCCCTTCTTCTGGTCTGGATACATCACTTCCTGATTATCCTTTCCAAGAAGACTTTGATTTTGAAACTACCCTTCCTTCTAAACCACCGTCTACAGAAGAGACTATGGCTGCCTTTCACATGGCACCAATAACAATAGAAGAAACAGATGACGACAAATTGGATGATGGGGATTTCATTTTTGTCAAACAATAAAAAACTCTCAACCGCAAACTAGATGCTCTTCTACAAACTCATACTGGATTTGATCCTTCAAAGAAACATGTGGGAAGTGTTGAAGAACAGATAGCTGAAGCGAAGAAAGCCCTGACCGAAAAGATAGGTGAATTGGTCAAGGGATCTGAAAAACGAATCATGGATCAACAAGTCCATATTCAGAGCATCTTTGAAGGGAAGTTCAACACATTGGTTGAACAAGTAGAGGAGAGGCATAGGCTCCTAAAGGAGCAAACAGAAAAGGGAATTGATGCTCTAGTTAAGAGAATGGAGTCATCAAACTCCGAAGTGATGAAGGCCCTAAATGAACTTTGTGCTGAAATAAAATCCTTCAACTCCCATTATCAGACCAATTTTGAAAAACAACTGTCTGATGCCCACAAGAGGATTGAAGAGCTGACTGTGGAACAATCAAAATCCGTAGTGGCTGTTTTCGCAGAAGAACTCAAAAAGACCAACACAGCTATCACTTCGGATATTGTTGAAAATCTAAAGACCACTCTTCAGCCAATGATCAACGTTGCCATAAAAATGGAATGCACCCAAGCTGCCAAATCGAGACCCCTAGAGATTGCTCAGGGTGAACCATGGGTTCAACCCTCACAAGGGGGAGAATCCGAAGCTTCAGGGTCTCGTGCATTGATCACAACAACCACCGAACCAAAAACAACCTATCAACCCATTCCCTTGGGTAGACCAGACTTCATACCATCAATCTTATCCAAAGCTGGTCCTACCTTTGGTACTTCAACATCAACAGAAGCAGGCAGTTCTGGTACAAAGCCTGAAGTCAAAGACTTAAGGATTGCTCCTCAAATGGAGCAAGTTCATAAAGAACGAGAGGAAGAATACAACAAGATGCTCGTGATCAATAACATTGCCAATGAAAACCAAACCTGGACAGCTGAATTGACTACAACAATTGGTTTTACAGACTTCCGAGTATTCAACAAGCTTCCTCTCCGAAGCTTTGCCACAAAACTTCTGTTGATCGACAACTGGACTTACCCTACAATCCAAAAACCTTTGCTTTTCTTCAATTTGCAAGAAATGTACCGAATGATCAATTAACGGCTATCAAGAAAAGAAAGGTTGCTTTCCATGCCAAATACATCAAGGCTCCGAATTATGTATGGAGTGACAAGAAAATCATGAAGATCATTTCCATCAAGGAAGTAGAAATGTACGAGGGATTTCAGAACATTGAATTCTTCGTACTTCGGGGCACTAAAGAAGAAGATTCAAGATTTACTATAACAGACTTCCCAATCATGAATCCAACTGATTTCATAGTACTTCTTAATCTAATGAATAACTCTACAGGAAATGAACCCGAATCAATGATGGTCTTCGGAGCTGCAAAGAACCACGTCTCTTCCTTCTTCATAAACTATCTTCTCAGATTTGCCAAATTCGACATTGATGTGGCAAATCTCTTCGGACAGTCTCTTGCACCTCCACCAACTACTATTGAAAATTATGATCATCTGAAAGCCAGACAGATTGTGGAAAAACCCTGGGGTGTTATGTGACAATTGTAAATTTTGGTCAACAAAAGTCAACTGTAGCCAAACGAAGCGTACGTTAATCTATATGTTGAAAAGTTATTTTCTATAACTTTTGCGATGAATCATTAATATTATAGTATTACGTATGCTAAATCAAATAGTTATCGATTAAAAGTCAAAATTACGGACAGCAAACTACTGTAGCGTAAAAATTCGATAATCGTACAATTATTATTTTGAGAATAATAATGTTAATAAAACGATCTACTCGTAAATACGAACCTGTGGATATATAGAACGTCGAAAACGGAGTTCGTATGTGGAAGTTACAACCATTAAATCGTTGTGAACGGATAAATGTACACAGGGTTTGGACTCAAAATACAAAATGTGGTGTCTTAAACACCAAATATGAAATAACAATTCACATGATAAGTAACGTAATAATACCTAGTATTTAATTTCAAAGCTAAAAGCAATTTCCGGTAAAACGTCAAAAATCGCGAAATCGGAAGAATACTGCACTTAAACGCGAATTCCGACACCCAACGAGTTATGTTTCAATCAAAATAAATGTTTGGCAATGTTTTTATACAAAATAATTATTTAGAACTTCGTTTCGTCAAAAACGCATAAAATTTCACTAAAACGTCTTACTATTTTAGTATTTTATAAAAATCACACATTTTTATAAGTACATTGCTATTTTTATAAAAACCACCTCACCCCACCCCCCTACCCCCATCGGCTGAATCAAGGAGCTCCAACACAATCTTGATGTCACTATTCACATATCTAGGGTAGTAAGGCTGGAGAATTATTTAATCAAAAGAAAATCAAACAACAAATCTAATAAACTAAACTATAATCAAGTTATCATCTCATTGGAACCAAGTCACCAACTCCTCTCTTCTCCTCTCCCTCTCCTCTTGCTCTCGGCTCAAACCCGCCACCACCGTCATCATCTTCAAGCTTCATTTCCAAGCTCTTTTCACAAGTCCAAGTGGTAAGCTTCCTTCACCCTTTGATTCTAATCTACATAACACAAGTTTTACACCATTTACACACACTAACATCCATCAAAATCCATTGGATATTAGCTTTGTCCAAGGGTCTTTGAACTCCAATCTTCATCATCTTCAAGGATCTTGCAAGCCTTCTTGGTAAGTTATGATCATCTAGTAGTGAAAGTTCTAAATACCTTCATTTACTCTATACACACACAAACTCACGAAAATCCATTGGATAATAGCTTTGTCCAAGAGTCTTCCGGGTCCTAGAACCAAACTCTTCAACCTTCTACCAAGAAACCTTAAGATCTACCACTCAAGGTGAGTTCATACCCCTCATTTTCATATTTTCTAACCTTTTTGGGGGAGAATACAAGTTTAATTACTATAAATGTTGTTTTATTCAAGTTCATATGTGTTAAAATGCTATAAATAATGATTTACACAAATTTATAAAACTAGTTGTTGTGTAAAAATGCTCTTGATATGAGTTATGGATATTCCTATGTATGATGATCATAATGATATATAATGTTAGTGTAAAAGTTTCCAAACTATAAATAAAGTGTGTAAAAATGTTAGATCTTGGACAAAAATGTTATAAAGATGAACTTGGCATGAAATATGAATAGATCCATGTATTATGAACACTTTGACATATTAAGTTGTGTAAAAGTTACAAAACTACAAATAAAGTATACAAAAATACTAGATCTTGGATAAAAACGTTATAAAAACGGAAACTAGTAAAAACTTCGTTTTTATAAATAGAAGCACTATTTTCTAGCAAAAATGGTTATAATCAAGTTATTACACCATTTTTGTGAGAAATATCTCAAAAGATGATATTTATAATCATTTGAATAAGTTACTTCGTTATTATTCACAAAAATATGATTATTACGACGCAATACTAAAAATAGACTATTATTGGAATAGTTTATGAACTCAAGGTTATTATGACGTTTGAACATGACAAAAATAATTATATAAAAATATATAATTATTAAACATTACTATATTATCATGGGAAAAATGATAATGGATGATTACAAGAGTTTTTATATACAAATCGTACGTAAACAAGTTGATTGGAATACATACATTTTTGTGAGATGAATCTTCACAGTACTTTTATAAGTACCTACTATAAGTCCTGAACTTTTATAACCAGAGTCTCGGTAAGAGAGCGCGATATTTGAGTATAGATCTATACGGGGCTTGACAACCCCGCACCTGAGCTGCTAGCTACAGCTTGACCGGCAGGTCTGAGGTGTCCAAATGTCTAACATTCCGACGCCTGAAGAACGTCGCAGCAGGCCAACTAGTCACAGTATGGTTATAGGGTATCTCACATGGGAAAATAATCAACTTATTATTTTTATAAATTGTTTACGTGGAAAAATACATTTCTAAGGAATTTTACAGTACAGTTTACGTATTACATTTTAGTCTTTGGGATTTAAAGACTTGGACATTTTATGAGAAAATATTGGATTTTCTTGGTTTTCAATACTATTGCTTACAAACAAAGGACATTTCTTACGCAAAATCTTATGAACTCACCAACTTAATTGTTGACACTTTTTCAACTACTTGTATTCTCAGGAAATTGTTAAGGTAAATTCAGGCGCTACAAGAAGTGACGTTACGACGTAGTTTTTGTCTATTCTTGATATCATTTCAATTGTATTTGAAACATGAAACAATTAAACTTTGTAACATTTGCAATTGATTAATGATGGTTGTGTGCTTGGAATTCACTATTGTTTAACCTTGTTATGATATTGTTCATGAAGTCATTTACCCTTAAACTATTCCGCCAATATGGTTTTGGGGTGTGACATGTTATGTTTAAGGGACTATACAGTGACAAAGAAACAGTGATTACAAAATTCTTTGAAATGGAATACAAGGGTCTTTACCCTTCGGAATCAATTACCAAGTCTTGGTCTTGGTGAACAATTGTTTTGTGAATCACTAGGAGAAGAATAAGAAGGTTAGAGAACACCTCAACTGGTGGCTTACAGTGAGGTATGCCTTAAGAAAGGCTTTCAAGAAAAACTTCCAAAGATAGGCTTCGGATGCACTTCACACAAAGGGGGAGATTGTTGAGTATATTTATGCTGAAGTGCATGACCATCCGAAGACCTGAAGCTTTTGAGTAGAAGACCCCGAAGCCTGAAGACTCTGAAGGGTTCATCCTAAAGGATCCGAAGGTTTAGCTATAATAACTTTTGAAGGCACGCGTGTTCAGCAGACTACGTGTTGCATGAAACTGTATTCCTATTGGATAGTACACTGATAGGATATTCTCTGATTTTGTTTGTACTATTAGTATCTCTGATTATATATATATATATATATATATATATATATATATATATATATATATATATATATATATATATATATATATATATATATATCACAGATACATTACCTTGTCAAGTGTGAGTTGCATCCACCTCAATTGTAAAACCCTAATTCTGTTAAATCAAAGCATTCGACACATGTTATTCAATTCTCATTGTGTTCTTCATTATTCATTCTTATAATTATTCATTTGATTTGTTCTAGCTTGATTCATCTTATTGAATACATGTCATTGTTCATTGTTTGATTGAATTCAACACCCAACAGTCTCCCCTCTTCTCCCTTTGGTTGACGGTGTCGCACCTAACCCTTTAGGTTGCTTATTTTTGCAATAAAAATCAAGGTTTATTTTCTTTTTAATATTGATTGTGGAACTAGCAATCACTTAATGTTTCTAGTATATTCATGCAGATGCCTATAAAGTTCTTTAATATCTTGAACAAGTTTTCTACACCCACCATGGTAATCGCCATCGACGTCTTGTGGTAATTCTTGAACCATATATTGTTGCTAGTTAATAAACCATATTCAGTTAAATCTGGCCAGGGCCGGCCTCACCATTTTAGAGACCCGATGCAAATTCTGAACACTAGTCCCTAATTCTATATAAATACCAAAAATATTCATTAATTTTTATTTGAGTTCCATATAGCTCGGTGTTTTTTCTTATCTTAAGACTACATCAGCATTATAGCATGCTATTTCAAAATCTACAACTTCCTCTACATATTGGATCAAGAGTCAACAATATGGAAAGAATATAACCCCTTTTGGAGTTAATAACGTGAAAACAAACTTCGACTTGATCAAATTAATGACCTTATAAGCTAAATCCTATGAATTCAAGATTATCTAATTGCATTATATATATATATATACATATATATATATATATATATATATATATATATATATATATATATATATATATATATATATATATATATATATATATATATATATATATATATATATATATATATATAACAAGAAACTTGATGTCTATTTGACAATATCAATGGTGCTTTGGTTAACTATATTTTAGGGTAACTAGTCTTAAGTAAGCGTAACATGTCAATGAATCCAAATGAAAAGAATATAAAAGCAGTAATTGGACAAAAACACAAAAATATCAAACAATTAACATAGTATCATAAACACATTGAAATGAGAGGTTACCTAAAACATGGTTACAAAAGGCGAGAACCACTGAACAAGATTGTGAATTTGTGTGTTTCAGATTTACATATTTTTGTTTTTTGAATGTTGAATTCTAGATTGCCAAGAATCAAAAGCCAGAACACTCAAAAACCTAGTTTTGAATAACCGATTTTTGATTGTTTGTTGAAGAACTGAAGAACCGATTGTGATCAGTGAAAGGCTGAAGAAAGAAGACAACTCGATTGATAAGAAACGATTGGTGATTGCGATTTATGAAGATTGAATGGAGTAGGAGCTGAATCGTTGTCTTTGTTATTGAGAAAAGAAATTGTCGCTTGCGACTTGCCAAATTAATTTTAGGAGGCGCTGCTGTCGGTACATGAGTTCTAATTTTGGGATTTTCAACATTGAATACGTGAGTCAACACTCTTGAGTAAGCAAAATTGTATTTAGGCTATAAACTAGTATTAATGTTAAAAATATTTTTGGGCCCCTAATAGAGGATGGGCCCTATTCATGGGCACCTCTAGAACTCCCATAAGGCCTGCTTTTGAAAATTGTTTTCTATAAAATATTTTTTTTCTTCTGTTTTTGATGTATTTACTTGGTTTGCTTACAACTGTTTCAAGTTTTAAGTAACCATTAATTCCCAACATTATGAAACATCCTAGCTTCAACTACTACCTTCCAAATTATTAATTCAAGTAGTGATTCATACAACATGTCTCATTTAGGGGACACCATCTCTTCACAAAAAAAAAAGATACCATAAATCATAATAGAAGTATAGAACCATACTGCATGTTATAAGAATTATTGATAGTTGGATACTCTATGTCCAAGTATCAATTTTGTTCTGAAAAGCTCCTTTACATCAACTCAAAGCTTTCATGGACCTGGAACATAGAAATGATACAAAATCACGCTCGTAAACGTTAAAATAACAAGACATTAGTTAAGTTAACTAAAATGAAAGAACCTTATGTAGATATGTATCAACATCATCTGTCATTTCTTAATTTTTAAAACATCAACAAGTTAATGTTTATGAATGTAGATATGTATCGACATCATCTACTCATGACATTCCAGAATAGATACATATAGATGAGAAATTACATACATGAATTATTGAATTAGTTATTTTGGACAACGATTCAAGGTTTCCATAAAAACCCCAAACAAACACAAGAATAAGTAGTCACATATATGAATTACGGGCATTTGCGCATGACATGAACCTTGAAAAGGAAATCGTTATACATGTATAACACATTATCACATGAAGAAGTTGTTTCTATTTGGTTATTTTAAATTCAAGTCATTGTAAACCTACAACTTATAAGAAAAAATCGCTATAGAGGAAATGAAATCCTGAAATTGTGTATCAAGATCAATGAAAATCAAAGAAACATAAAATTGATGAATAATGACCAAAACATATTAAATATTGACATTTTGAATAACAAAAACACAAAATTTGAGTTGGGAAAGAAGAGTGGAAGAAAGGAAATGAGAAATGTAGTGGATCGATAAGTTAACTTGAATTGGTAAGAAAACTAGATTTTGTAGATGTTTTTAGAGGAAAATTATGTTGGAATGGGAATTTGTAAAAATGGAATTTGAATTCATTGGATCTGGAATTCAAAGGAACTAAAAAGCTATATCGTGTTTGGTTCAATATTATGTATATATATATATATATATATATATATATATATATATATATATATATATATATATATATATATATATATATATATATATATATATATATATATATATATATATATATATATATATATATATATATATATTTATGGCCGTTATAATGCGACAGATACTGTTCATTTATGGGTTTTGCTATTTTGCACCATCATATAGTTTTTAAGTGAATGTTTCTAATTCAATATGTATAAGGTTGCTTTGCTTGGTGGATGAGAATTGGGTTTTTAAACCAAACCTTTGATGTTCGAATCCCACTCCTCAGTTTTCTTATACTTTCAATTTGTTTTTCTTTTTCTTAAACTCCTTTTAGTGTTTTCCTTTGGGCAAAAGGCAGAAAAACCTTCTATTTATTAGGTCGTATTGAAGAAAACCCTTCAAATATGTTTATATTTAAAAAAACCCTACTAGTTTTGTTTACCTTTCACTTTAAACCAAATCACAGGTTTCTACTCAAAGTGACCGGTTGAGGAAATTACGTGGATTTATTATTTTATTTTTTTTCATACCTGGACATAAAGATGATTCGTGGAAATTATTATATACATTTCACTTTCACCCACCCTTCATTGCAGATTTGTTTCACGCGATATTGGAGGAAAAAATCCATCACCATCGTAGTCTAAAGTGATCGATATCTTCATATTTCCACTTGATATGCGTGAGGATTGTTCATCTCCCGATCTGAGTTTTCAAAAAGAGTCAATGAATTTTGTGTTCTCGAAGGTGGAACAGATTTACGTGATTTAGAGTGACGGGGAAAATGAGGTGAATTTGAAATGTTCTTGTTGTAGAGTGAATTTTGAGTGATGCAATTCAGGATGAAGGGGAAGATAAATGCTATTTTGTGACGCCAAGGCATTATTTTATTATGTAATTATAATAAAAAGGGTAAATTGGTCATTTTACCTTAGAAGGGTAATTTGGTCTTTTGGACAGAAAAGGATTTGTCTTGTAATAATATTTTGAGTTGTGGACTTAAAATGTTATAAAATCTGATTTTTGTCATAAATTGTGTAAATTGTGGCAAAAGTTCAATATATGCAACTCTAGGGACTAAACTGCAATTTCTGGAAGTATAAAAGGATGGAAGCTTCTCCCATTTGTGTGCAGATTTTTAGAGGCTTACGGGAGAGGGTTTGTGACTAATTTATCCAGAAATTTTGAAGGGTTCTTGAAGAATTGAAGCTTGTAATTCGATTCTTGGCTTCAAAGTGAAGAATTGGAAACTTTGGAGGTAAATATTCCAAGTTCTAGTTTATTTGGTTCTTGATGAGTTTTATAGAACTGAAAACTGCATTTTCAGTTATGATTGTGTGGTTAAAATGGTTTAATACTTCCATTAAGTCATGTTAAAAAGGACTTAATTCAAGATTATGGAAGTAGATTGCTATTTTGGATGAATTTAAAGTTTTGGGGTTTTTGGAACTAAGAACCCTAATTCTCATTTTGATTGATTGAGTGGGTTTTAATGGTTAAAAACCTTGTGTTAATAGAAGGTTTTAGCCTAGGAATGAACCCCAAACGATTAAGAACAGCATTAAGGACTTAATAGGCCAAAACTGCATGCTACAGTGCACAAATCGCGACTGATCAGGAGGCTGCACAGGCGCAGGGCGCAGTGCGCCTCCAGGCAGGGGATCAGAAATGCTAACTTTTGTTTGGCTTGTCTGATTTACCTCAAACTTGAACCATAAGTCCCAAATGGTTTGAAAAGTATGGGAAAATTTTTAAATTGAGTTTTCGACTCCTCGGGGGCACTGTAGATCAATACGAATGCCTCGGTGAATAGTAAAATTCATAAAAAGATAATAAATGGAAAGTTTATTATCTAGACATTGTTTGTATTGATATTATATTGAACTCTTATGCATTAGAGTCAATTAGAATGGCTGTTAACCTATAATCATTTTGAAAATGAATGAAATTATAGGTACGAGACAAAATCTTACGGAATACATTGCAAGGCAAGAAACGACGAAAGCTAGTGGTAGCAAGCAACAAGGTGAGTAATCTTGACTATATCTAGTATGATATATGGTGATTACAATGGCACTACTTAAAGTAGTTGAATACGGGACAAGGGTAGATTACCCGAATAATATACGGACATGACATTGGATTGTAATTCCAAATGGTGCAGCCTTGTTGGCTATGATTAATATCTTTGAAATTAAACGGTGCGGTCTTAGGACCATGATATTGGGTTATTGAACCTAATTTGGTGCGGCCTTCGGGCTATGATATAAACAATAAAATGTTATTAAATGGTGCGGTCACTTGTGGCTATGATTTTGGACGTTATGTTCAACTGGTGCGGCCTATATGGCTATGATATTTGGTGCGGCCTATATGGCTATGATATTTGGTGCGGCCAATATGGCTATGATATATGGTGCGGTCAGTGATGACTATGACTTATGGGACAAAAAAACTGTATAAGAGTTAATTGTTATTATTCTCTTATTTATGTGTAATGTTATTTGTTGATTACTCATTGGGCTTTATAGCTCACGGTTTATTTGATATGTCCCTGCAGGTGAGCGTGTTCCCGCTAAGGGAAAGGATAAAGTCCGTGACTGAGGACTTAGGGTTTGAAGTGACTACCCGGCTTGAAGAATGTATAATATCTATGTATTGTACTTCGTGATACACTTGTACCTGTTGTGTTAACTAATACCCCTATACTTATGGTTTTATTGTAAAATATTTGGTTTGAAAAATAAAAATTTTTAAGGGGCGTTTTGTTAATAAGTCGGGTGTTACATATTTAGAGTGATGCGATTCAGAGTAACAACGAAGATGAAGTGCATTTCAAGTTGATTGTGTTCATCGGAAAACAGAGGCAATGAGCAAGTCGCGATTAATGAGCAAACCCAAACCCCATCAATTGATACTCAAGAACTTCAAGAAAATGATTCAGATATTCATTCAGGTAACTTTAAATTTTCAGTTTTAATCTAATTTGTTTCCATTCAGGTAACTTCAAGATTTGTAGATTTCACTTACAGCCACCCTTTATTGTAGATTTGTTTCACGTGATATTGGAGGGGAAATTCGATCACCATCATAGTCTACAGGTTAAGTGTTCGACGTCTTCAGACTTCCACATCTACTTGTTTCGTAGGATAGTGAATCTTGGTAGTTCGACTTCAACCCGTTGAAGATGAAAAGGTAATTCTTAGTTCTTCGTTAACAAGTAGCAGCATCACGATTAGATCATGTAATGAAATGTTGGTTTCTTCTGCATCTACTGGTTTCTGATATTTATGGTAAAAGTCGTGATATGCATCTTCACAATTATAATAATCTAGTTAGTGTTAATTGTTATTAATAGCAACCTACTTTGTAAATCAACGAGAAAATGCCCTTTTAATGTCAGAAAATGACATTTTTCAGAAAACATCAGAATTTTTTTTAAATAAACAAATATACCCTTTATTAATAGCATTCTACTTTGTTTATTAGTAGCATTCTACTTTGTAAAATCAACAAAAACCAATCCTTATACATTCAACTATAAGATAATCTTCTTTATGATGAGCGCATAACATGTACCTATAAAACTACTAAGATACAACTCAATAATCAATAGCAAACAACTCAATCATCAAACCTGCAAGACTTAACGATATAAGTCAAATGTGGAACCACTTGACCTGTCGAACCTGGTTTTAAACCTGGATAATCGAAGTGTTCATATCAAAATTGAAGCAATCGATCGATCAAAACTAGACTAAGTCTGCAATCAATCAGAATTGAAGTCGAACATGGATAATCGCACCTGTCGAATTGAAGCAATTGGAAATTCAAGCAATTGAAGTTGTACCTGGATCATTGGACCTGTCGAATTGAAGCACTTGGAAATTAAAGCAATCAGACCTATCATCCAACCTATCAACTTGAAGTCGAATTGAAGCAATCGAACCTGAGTGCAATCAGAGATGTAGCAATCGAAGATTAAGCAATCGTTGGTTGCATCTGAATCAAAATAAATAAAAAACCAATGAGCTGAAGCAATTAGACCAAGCACCTCCAATGGAAAATCAGAATCGGTAAATATTCAATGAAATCAGTAATATTCAACGGAACCGGTAATGTTCAAGGGCAAATCAGAATCGATAATGTTCAATGCCAATTCTGAATTGAAGCAGTCATCGTTGATCGGTACTGTTCACTGGTACCAAGAATCGGAAGTCGACAAACTTACAAGTTACAATAAAATTGAAGCAACAATCAGTAATGTTCATGATCGGCACCAAGAATGTAATTGAAGCAAGAATCGGTAATTGAAGTAGTCATCGTTGATGACCTGGAGTCGACCCCCAGCCTCAATAGGAATGAATCAACAGGTCCACGTTTTTTCTTTAATTCCACGTATGAAAAAAAAATATAAAACATGCCACGTAATTGACTCAACCGGCTATTAGTAATTGACTCAACCGGCTATTAGAAGTGAAAAGGGTTAAAGTGATAGGTAAAACAAAACTGCAAGGGTTTTTTAAACTAAAATAAAAATCAAGGGTATTTCTGTATTTAGTCCATAAATGATAGGACTTTTCTGCATTTATCCCTATATTTTTTACATTTTATCCCCAACATCTATTCTTTTGACAAATTTGATTTGCCTCCTCATATTTTTAGCCTAATTTTATCTTATCTTTAAGAAATTGGTATATTCCTTTCTAAATTCTTTTCTTTTACAATTTTCTCTAATTTTCCCTTTATACATTTTTCCTACAATATATATATATATATATATATATATATATATATATATATATATATATATATATATATATATATATATATATATATTACAACGTTTTTATTATCAGGACATCCTAATATTTGTTCCAAAATTTTCCAATTTTTCATCAACTTTGTTTTTCTTATGTTTTTTAATGTTTAATAACTTTTATAAAAAAAATTTACAATGCTTTTATATTTTTCATACTAACTACTAAATTTTACAATGTTCTTTATGAAATTATCTAAACACTTCTCACATATTTTTTACAATATTTTTTCAGCTTTGTTTTCTTATATTTTTCAAAACTTAATACGCTTTCCAAAAAGTTTTACAACTTGTATAAATTTTTGTAACTATTTTACTAATTACCAACTATTTTTGTTAACTTTTTTTACAATATCTTTATAAATTTTGGCAACGCCTTTTTCGAAATCATCCAAACATTTTTTTTATAAAGTTTACCCAACTTTTTTTCCAACTCTATTTTTGTATGTTTACCAAAACTTAATCTCTTTTCACAATTTTTTGTACACAATTTGTAATTTTTTAGAAATTCACTTTTATAAAATATTTTTTCCACAATTAAACTTTTAGAATCTTTTTATATCTTTGTTGTTAGGCACATATTTTAAATATTTTTATGTTTTTGAATATTCTATTGTAAGTTATGCATTGTGAAATATATACCTAAATTTGAACATCCGATTTTGAAACTACATCGTTGTAATCGTTTTTATGGTCTACAACTTTGTCTAGACTACCGATTAATTATCGAATGTCCTTATATTAACGATGTCATCCCTTTTATATATTTTTACAGTTTTATTATTTATAAGATTGTTTTTTTTCTTCACATACCAAAAGATACTATTACGTATAATTGAGCCAAAATTTTATGTAAATTTTCCGTAACATCTTGCGGCACAACTACACTAGTTTTTTACATATACGGTAAATTACAAATTCATCGTTTGTCAATTGAGAACGGTCAAGTAAAAAAACAATCACCCTACGACTACGAGTACTACAAAGTTGGGCTTGTGTATATTGGGCCCTGCGTATGTAACGTTCGTAGATAACGCTTCTGGCCATGTTGCCCTAAGCCCCTAATAGGTAAGCATGAATATATTTTGTAATTTGTATTCAACCTAGAGGTGCACAAAAGCCGGTTTTTAACCGGTTCCGGTTTTTTAAAAACCGGTTTTTGGGTTTAATCGGTTTCTGTTATAACCTGTTCGGTTTTAGCCGGTTTTTTTGGAAACGAAATTTAGTTTTTGAACAGTTTTTTTCGGTTTTTAAATCGGTTCGGTTCTGTTAACCGGAAGCAAAAACCGGGATAAAAAACCATTTATTAGAAAACCGATTCCGATTTTTTTACCGGTTTTTAAAAAAACCGGTTGTTGATGTGCACCTCTAATTCAACCACAGCCCACAGGATACGTTGTTGTGTCTTGCAACGTATTGTTAGAGGTGCACAAACACCGGTTTTAACCGGTTTCAGTTTTTTTCGAACCAGTTTTTGGAAAACCGGTTTTCTTTCAACAGGTTTCGGTTTAAATCGGTCTGGTTTTAGCCCGTTTTTATCAATAGAAGTGCTAACCGGTCGGAACCGACCGGTTCCGATTAAAACCGGTTTTTGAATAACTGGTTTCGGTTAAACCGGCATAAAAATCGATTTTTTGTTTTTTTTAAAATACTACCAAAATACATAAAAACTTCTATTGTATTTGCTTAGGATATAAAATAAGAAACAACATTGTTTGGACTTGGATAACATAGATTGAACTTCAAATCACATAAACAAACGTCGATGATGAATTACATAAATATTAAAAACTTGGAAGTATAGTCTTCGAATAACCTAGGTTGAACATCGAATAACCTAGGTTCATCCCAACAAATTACATAAACTGGAATTTATAGTCTTCATCACGTAATAACAAAGTTTTAAACTTTAAATTACATAAACGTCGATAATAAAAATAGTAGGAATTATAGTCTTCAAGTTGGTCGTCTTCAAATCTTCAAGAATGCAAACGTTTTTAATCCGAAAATTCTTCAACATCACCCTCATCTACTTCGGTCGTTGGAGGTGATATCTGAAAGGTTTTCTGCAAACTATGAACTAAATAACCTAAGTTCACATGCAACCTATAAGGATCTATGTTTTCTTCTAATTGAACATATAACAAAAACCTAGAGGCCAATAAAAGAAACTAAAGATTAAAACAGAAAAACCAACATTTATTTCTTGGAAGCTGAGCAGCAAAATTATCCTGCCTCAAATGAAATCACACCCAAAGCTAGAGGAGAGGAGATCGAAAATCCAGAGAGAGTATTATGAGAATTGGCGAATTCAAATGGTGGCCAGGGAGCCCTATTTATAGTTTCCAGATGATTAACTGATAAGCCTTTAGAGATAAACCTTTTTGAATTCAAATAAGATAAACATTTTATCTTATAATTCAAACTCCTATTTATCCTTTTATTATCAATTTCGAAATCTATATATACCATATATAGAATTCGAAATCCACTGGTCACTCCCACTGTCACTTACTCAACTATTGAATAATTACAGTTTTAGTCCCTGCACCTTTAATTAATTAATTTAATCCCCAAATTAAATCCAATTAATTCTGGATTAATTCCTAATTAATTAATATAGTTTCTAATTAATATATTATCACTTTAATATATTAATAAACCATATATTTAATTCCTGTTGATTTATTAATCCCATAATAAATCAACCTTTCTCTCTACCGAATTTTCTACCAAACCTCCAGCCATGAGGGCAACCCAAATGGACTGTGCTTCTATTAATTAGGTAAATACTAATTATTAGTCATGGCTTAGACACCTAATCCAACAGTCTCCCACTTGGATAAGTCTATGACTATAATTACCAATTTAGCCTCTAATTAACCAGCACTTTAAGCTTCCTAGAAACCAATGCCAAACTCTGATCTAATCAGTCCTGTCCATAGATAAGTGATCAGATGATCCTCCGTCCAACAAGATATTTTTTCAGACTCAAGACATGGATAAAATCAATCTGGTCTGATTCACTGTTCCTCGATTTCCGATTTGCATATGACTCTTAGACTACCAATTTAGTCCCGGTTGGCCAACCATTTTAGTCAACTTCAAAACCATCGAGAGGCCTACATATATCTGTTCCCCGTTAGGGTCAAGGGACGAATAAGCTTTGACTCATATACTTATGTCTTTTTCCAGACAAATCACTCACAACAATACGTTTTATAACACCGAGTTACCGATGCGTTTTCGTATTATCAATGGATAACCGTCTAGTAAATCATAACTCATATGTCTTAGCTTAAAGATCAAAAGATATTATCGTCTCAACATTGCTCGTGATAAAATCCATGAAGCAATCCATTGAGCGCGGGTTTATCCAATACTCAAATCTCCATTTCCAAGTACTCACGAATGGTGCAGCAATCCAATTGCAATGTCTAACTACTTAGACAATCTATTACCAATTCATGACAGCCTTACTTCATACTTACTCCCTAAAAGTATGAGCGACTGTGGATATTTGAATAATCCAATTATTCAGGAAGTAAAACATGCAAAATGAAACACAATGATATATATTGACAAAATTAGTAAACCATTACTCATTAATAAATCTCTATTATTAAATCACAAAAGTCAAATACAATAACATTGTTACAAGTTTCAAAAATCTATCTAATTACAAAAACTTATATCATCTCTTAATCCAATGCTCCTAGCATGCTGATTATGCTTAATCCTACTCAGAGCCTTTGTTAAGGGATCTGCAGGATTATCTTCCGATGATACCCTCTTTACAAGGAGGTGACCTTCTTCTACCCTATGTCTGATGTAGTGGTACTTTCTGTCGATATGTCTGGACTTTCCATGATCTCGCGGTTCCTTTGTCAAGGCGACCGCACCTTCATTATCGCAGAACAGTTCCAAGGGCTCCTGAATACTCGGGACTACTCCAAGGTCACCGATAAAGTTCTTCAGCCAAGCCGCTTCCTTTGACGCTTCACTTGCTGCTATGTACTCTGATTCGCACGTAGAATCAGCCACTGTCTCTTGCTTGGAACTTTTCCAAGTTACTGCTCCACCGTTCAAAAGGAATACCCAGCCCGACTGAGACCGACCACTGTCTCTATCCGTCTGAAAGCTGGCATCTGTATATCCTTCAACTCTCAAGGTATCACTGCCACCAAGGACTAACACCATGTTCTTTGTCCTTCGTAGATACTTGAGTATATTCTTTACGGCTATCCAATGCGCCCTTCCAGGGTTTCCCTGGTACCGACTGACCATGCTCAGGGCAAAAGCCACGTCAGGGCGAGTACACGTCATGGCGTACATGATCGATCCCACAGCCGAAGCGTATGGTACACGACTCATCTCAGCTATTTCCTCGTCTGTACTCGGACTTTGAGTCTTACTCAATTTCGCATTACTTTGGATAGGTAGCTCTCCCTTCTTGGAATTTTCCATACTAAACCTTTTCAGTACCTTTTCCAAGTATGTACCCTGACTAAGTCCAATTAGCCTCTTCTTCCTATCTCTCAATATTCTTATCCCAAGAATATAGGCAGCCTCTCCTAAGTCTTTCATGGCGAAACATTTCCCAAGCCAAGCCTTGACATCTTGCAAGGTTGGAATATCGTTTCCCATGAGCAGTATGTCATCGACATACAGCACCAGAAAGGTGACTATACTCCCACTAGCCTTGACATATACGCAGGACTCATCCTCGCTCTTAGAGAAACCAAACTCTTTGACTTTCTCATGGAAACAAAGATTCTAGCTGCGAGAAGCTTGCTTCAATCCGTATATTGATCTCTCAAGCTTACACACCTTATTAGGATACTTTGCATCGACAAAACCCTCTGGCTGATTCATGTAAACATCCTCAGTCAACTTCCCATTAAGGAAAGCGGTTTTGACGTCCATCTGCCAAATTTCATAGTCATGAAATGCAGCTATGGCCAGCATAATCCTAATAGACTTTATCTTGGCTACTGGTGAGAAGGTCTCGTCATAGTCAACCCCTGGGGTTTGAGTAAAACCCTTCGCAACCAGTCTTGCCTTGAAAGTGTGTACCTTTCCGTCTATGTCGGTCTTCTTCTTGAAGATCCATTTGCACCCGACTGTCTTTCGACCCGGTACATTGTCAACCAAGTTCCAAACTTGATTGTCATACATGGACTTGATCTCGCTATCCATGGCCTCTTTCCACTTGGCAGACTCAGGGCCCGCCACTGCTTCCTGGTAGTTAGCTGGTTCATCCAAATTTATCAGTGTCCTATCACTGACAAACGTGTCCCCATCCGTAGTTATATGGAACCCATAAAACTCGGGTGGCATGCTAACCCTACCGGAACGCCTAAGAGGTAAGGATACATCTGTCGGACCAACAGGAACTTCTTCCTCATGTTGGTTGCTAGTTTATCCTAAGGTTGCGTCATCTGATGACTCTTTAATTTCTTCCAGATCAATGGTACTCCCACTGTCCTCTTTGAATATGAGCTCTCTCTCTCTCGAAAGACGGCTCGTCTAGCTACAAAGACCACGTCCTCGCTCGGTCTGTAGAATAGATATCCAAAGGACTGTTTGGGATAACCAAGGAAGAAACACCTTTCGCTTCTTTCTGCGAGTTTGTCTTGAGTCTCTCGTCTAACGAAAGCCTCACAACCCCAGACTTTGATATGTGCCAACGAGGGAACTTTCCCCGTCCACATTTCATGAGGTGTTTTAGCAACCTTTTTAGTAGGGACAAGATTGAGGATATGGGCGGCAGTCTCTAAGGAATACCCCCAGAAGTGAATGGGAAGTGAAGCTCGACTCATCATGGAACGAACCATGTCCAACAGGGTTCGGTTGCGCCTCTCTGCAACACCGTTCAACTGTGGTGTCTTGGGAGGTGTCAACTGCGAGACTATTCCGCATTCCTTTAGATAGTCTAGGAACTCAATACTTAGATACTCTCCGCCTCTGTTGGACCTGAGCATCTTTATCTTCCTGCCTAATTGATTCTCTACCTCGTTCTTAAATTCTTTGAACTTTTCAAAGGTGTCCGACTTGTGCTTGATCAAGTAGATATAACCGTATCTACTAAAATCGTCGGTAAAGGTCACGTAGAACCGCGTGCCATCCTTTGTGGTTGATCTGAATGGACCACACACATCCGTGTGAATGATGTCCAGCAGACCCTCACCTCTTTCAAAAGATCCTTTGAAAAGTGATTTAGTCATCTTGCCCAACAGACAAGATTCGCATACATCATCCGACCTGAGGTCGAATGATTCCAACACTCCATCCTTTTGGAGTTGGGCGATGCGTTTCTTGCTGATGTGCCCGAGCCGACTATGCCACAGACAAGCCTTTTCTACACCACTAGTAGAATCAATATAATTTACACTATGTCCTAAATTGTCAACACATTCAACAGTTTCATACACACCATCACAAGGATAAGCAGTAAAAATCAAAATACCATTTTTGAAAACAGAAATAGAACCAATTTTATTATCAAAAGAAAATTGAAATCCTTGTCTGAACAATGCGTGAAATGAAATAATGTTTCTTGCCATTTCTGGCGAATAGCAACAATTAAATAATTCTAAACTAACATCACTACTAAGCACTAAACTATAAACTCCAATCTTGGTAACAGGGGACGATCTCCTATTGCCCATGATCAAGTTCAGTCTACCGTGCTCCACCTCCCTGCTTTCCTTTAGGCCCTGCAGATCAGAACAAATGTGAAAACCACATCCTGTATCAAGGACCCAAGAATTAGAAGATGGTGAGTTTTTAGAGATATTGTATATACCTGCTGTCGATGGCTTTACTTTCCCATCCTTGACATCCTGCAAGTATTTGGGGCAGCTTCTCTTCCAATGGCCCTTCTCTTTGTAGTAAAAACAGTTGGCTTTATCGGGGTTGGCCACACAAGGAATTTGGGAAGACTTGGTTCTCGAGCCATTACTTGACGACCCGACCTGAACCTTTCCCCTCCAATTTTGCTTAGGAGGGCCCTTCCTTTTCTTTCCTTTGACACTTCCAATGGCTAAAACAGGCTGATTAACCGAGGGTACACTTTTACCCTTCATCCCGTCTTCAGCAACTCGAAGCATGCGATGCAGCTCATTCAGGTTAGCCTGATTGTTGTTCAAATGATAAGCCAGCCTGAACTGGTCATAAGAACTCGGTAGGGAGTTAAGCACTATGTCAACGGCCAACTCCTCCGGTACAGGCATCGCAAGCTTTCTAAGCCGCTCCACGTAACCTTGCATTCTTTGCACATGAGTGCAGATGGACTCTCCATCTTTAGGTTTGCTGTTCGTGAAGTCCTTGACCACCTCGCACCTCTCGATGCGCTCTTGCTTGCGGAACTTTTCCGCAAGCTCCTTGTGCATCTCATAGGGCCAGTAGTCTTCGTATATCCTTTGCAATTCGGGGTTCATTGTGGCGATCATGATGCAGGCCACTTTGGTCGCATCATCAGAATGTTTTTGGTACGAGGCAATTTCCTCGGGAGTAGCAGTTTCAGTGTCAACATCGACAAGCTCAGTCTCGAGAACATACTCTTTGTTCTCGTACCTCAGAGCCATCTTGATGTTTCTAATCCAGTCATTGTAGTTTGTCCCGTTCAATTGAACCTTGGAACACAGTGAGAGGATAGAGGGAACACTGGAGTTTGATTGGGGAGCGGATTGATCAGCAGAAGACATCTATAAAAGAAGGTAAGTTTAATTAGATACTTGTCGGTCCTTATAATAACCCAATATAAAATAAGGCTAGGATCCAACTATAACAATTTGCAACATAGAAGAGGGATGCCGTAATCTATAAGCAAATTTTATAAAGGTAGGCGAATGACGATTCAGCCAATTCCACCGCGGAAAAATAATCTTATTATAAATGGAATTCCTAGTTTCTTTTGAGATATATTGAACTGTTCAATAGCATGTTTAATCCCGGATATGCCCCACCGTTTGTGACTGGGATGCCGAGGATCACAAACCGGGTGTGAATAACCATGCAAATTAGCTTGGTGCTCTCGAGGTCCATTATCATCTCAAATTGATGTGCCGGTAAACCACACACGCTCCATCAACAATGATAACACCCGGGACACCCATTGCCACTCTTTATGAACCCCCATTGGTGTGCCGGTAAACCACACACGCTCCACCAACGTTTCATAAAGTGCAATGTGCAATTTCATGGGGTAGCATCAAATTCACATTTTTCCTAAAGTAACTAGATTGGGATTTTGTGTAAAGGTTCTGGTACTTTGATCATTATACTTTTAATGATTTAGTGGTTCTGTCAAACCCGTTCGGCTAACGACCCTCCACTGATCAGGCGAGCGGTGGGTGAGAGTGTTCACCCATTAGACTACCATTTTATAGGCAGTCTCCTTATACCCACTTTATAGACCAGCTTCGTGAATGAGGCCTATTATTGATTTGACTAACCAAATTTATCTCATATATATAATATTAACTTTTAATAACATATATAAGATGTATTTTAAAACCCTTTAAAATATTCAAGGTTTATCTTTTAATTTTACCAAATTTAACAATTAAAATTTTAAATTAAATTAAACCTTAAAAATCGATTTAATCAATTTTAATTACCAATTAATTAAATTAATTAAATCTAAATATTTTAAACATTTTAAAATATTTTTTCCGGATTTTTCTATTAATTTCGCAATTTTTTTAAATTAATTAAATCCTTTTGAATTATCCTTTAATTAACAATTAATTAAATTAATTCAAATGAAGATAGGTTTATCCAAATTAATCAAATTAATTAAAACCTATCCTAAACCCCATAAAAATCGAATTCAAATAATGGGGTTTAAGGTTATCCATTTAATTAACAAATAAAGTTACCAAAAATAGAAAACCTTCTAAAACCCTAATTACAAATTTCGCAATTTAGTAAGGGGGGGATTAGGGTTTCCAAAACCCTAATCCTTAAAATCGATTTTGATGTATATTAGGGTTTATAGGCTTTAAACCCTAAAACAGTTATAGCAATTCAACAAGAAAACAATACAGGCTCTGATACCACTGAAAGGTTTTCTGCAAACTATGAACTAAATAACCTAAGTTCACATGCAACCTATAAGGATCTATGTTTTCTTCTAATTGAACATATAACAAAAAACTAGAGGCCAATAAAAGAAACTAAAGATTAAAACAGAAAAACCAACATTTGTTTCTCGGAAGCTGAGCAGCAAAATTATCCTGCCTCAAATGAAATCACACCCAAAGCTAGAGGAGAGGAGATCGAAAATCCAGAGAGAGTATTATGAGAATTGGCGAATTCAAATGGTGGCCAGGGAGCCCTATTTATAGTTTCCAGATGATTAACTGATAAGCCTTTAGAGATAAACCTTTTTGAATTCAAATAAGATAAACCTTTTATCTTATAATTCAAACTCCTATTTATCCTTTTATTATCAATTTCGAAATCTATATATACCATATATAGAATTCGAAATCCACTGGTCACTCCCACTGTCACTTACTCAACTATTGAATAATTACAGTTTTAGTCCCTGCACCTTTAATTAATTAATTTAATCCCCAAATTAAATCCAATTAATTCTGGATTAATTCCTAATTAATTAATATAGTTTCTAATTAATATATTATCACTTTAATATATTAATAAACTATATATTTAATTCCTGTTGATTTATTAATCCCATAATAAATCAACCTTTCTCTCTACCGAATTTTCTACCAAACCTCCAGCCATGAGGGCAACCCAAATGGACTGTGCTTCTATTAATTAGGTAAATACTAATTATTAGTCATGGCTTAGACACCTAATCCAACAATATCCCCATTGCAACCTCTTCCTCGTGGATATACTCTTCCACCGGCGGTAAAAGCTCCCTTTCAAGCGAAACACAATTTTGTATCATTTCGACCCCATCCAAATAATCCTTCAAACACACACATACTTCCAACGATTCGGCTGTAAGTTGGACATTCGTTCCATTATGACCCTGCCACTAAAAGAAAAAGCAGATTCCGAAGCTCGCGTGGAAGGTTGGACGGTTAGTAAAAACTAAAGGCATTTTCCGAAAATATTTTAAAAACTTGGTTTTCATAGCAAGAACCATGTTCGTAAACATTGCATTTGGCAAAAATTCGTAATTTGCCATTTTTTCCGTCATAAGAAAATTTTGATTTAAAACCAACGGACTTGTAGGATAGTAAACGCCCAACAACAAAGTTGTTGCTCTTTAAAAACTTGTAGAAAAGTTGTTAGTTCTTGAAGCATTGCACAATCCGATTCGGGGATTGAAACCGATTGACGTTTTTCAACAAGTATTTTGTTAAAAGCGTTAAGTGTGAGTTTTTGTCGTAAAATGCTTTCAAACATAACACAAGTAGAGTTCCATCTTGTATTATTGTCATAGTTAGGGCCTAAACATGGTTCGTTACATTGTGCACAAAAATACCGGTAATTTGCTTGTCGTTGGTTAATTGAACCGTAAATTGTGTTTAAAAGGTTTTTAAATTTCTTACGTAACTCATCACAAATAAGAAGCCCGACTTGCACACTTATATTGATAATATGTGCAACACATCGGGTATGAAAAAAGTCGCCATCTAAAATTGGGTTTAGTCTTAATTTTAGTCGGTTGATGGCGTTTGTGTTGTTTGAAGCGTTATCGAGGGACATTGAAAAAATTTTATCTTCTATTATAAATTCCCCCATAACGTCTAGTAAAATCTTTAGTAAATTTGCACCGGTATAAGGATAACCAAATAATTAAAAAGTAATGGTCTATTTCATCATTAGCCAACTTTCGATATGAAACCAATGTGCGGTAAGCTAAATAGGAATTCACATTTCTGTGGGGGGCGGTCTAAACGTCACAAGTAAGCGAAACCGAATTTTTGTAGTTTGCAAATCCTACAATTATTTCGGATTTCGCTTTGGCCCAAAGTGTAATAGCATCACGTCTAAGAGTAGTATGACTTACAGCAGTATATCAAGGTTGAAGTTTCGTTTTGATGATTTCCGTAAGCCGAGGGTTGTCGAAGTGGTCGAATGGAAGTGCTTATTGGATGACAAACTTGGCAAACGCTTCTTGTACCGCATCGTTGTCATAAATAAATTAACCGCCATCTGATCCAAAACTAGTTTGCGTCGGATCGATACTAGTTTGTTGGAACACTTTGCACCCACCATCTCTATATGACCTCAAGGTTGAGTTGCTCGTGGACGAATAAAACTTCCCACATCATTTGCACCGAGCTTTCTTCGCACCATCTTTCATAATGCAATAATCGAAGTTCGACCAAACATCGGCGGATCACGTCGTGGTTTTCACTTCCATTACATCATCGTTGGTATAGTTTCTTGTTACACCAGAAGTACCAACGCGGAAGCGGAAGATGAAGACATCTTGAAATTGTTAGAAAATAGATCGAGAATGCGAAAATGTCAAGAATATTTGGCGTTTTTTGCGGTGTGTTGAAAGCAAATAAACCAACACCTATATACTAACCATAGAGGTGTAAATGGGTATTTTGGGGTTTCTAACGGCTAAAAACGGCTACAAACCGTACACAAAACAACAAAAATTCGAAAATTCCCGTTTTTTTTAACTGTCACAAGAAAAAATCTGTGTAAAAAGCCGATGTAGCGTAGAAAGGGAAACCGGTCTAGAACCAGCGGTTTGGTTAAACCGAAACCGGTTATTCAAAAAACCGATTCCGGTTATTTTCCCGGTTATAAAAAAAACCGGTCATTAATGTGCACCTAAAAAATAACGAATTTTACAAAAAAAACCTTCAAAAAAGTAAGTTTAAAAAAGTTTTGTAGATGTTTTTTGAAAGAAAATATAAAAAAAAAATAATGTTAAAAAAAAGGTCTGGTCGGTTCCAATGTCCATGGAGCCCATGTAAATAAAAGGTTTTGAATGTGCACTCATGTAAAACAATAGGTTCTGGGGTTGCTGGGAGTGACCTTTAGTTTGATATCAACACACTTCACCATTGAGGAAGGATGAGATTTGGTTAAAAATTGGTAGAGAGTATACACAAAATGAAGTTGTGTGTTGCTGTTCATGAATGTTGTAAATTGTAAGGGTTAATGAGTTTATATAATTATTGATTTGAAAGTCTATTCTAACTTACATGATATCAAAGCTTATCCGATCCCTCTCATCCTCCCTAATTCTATCAACTCATTCAGTATTTCTTTTTATTGACTTCCACCGCCCTCAGGGCTTAAATCAACCCCATTTTGTCATGGTTGTCGCCGCTCAACCTACTGTGATCAATAAGGTCTCTAGTTTCACAAACACAAAATCTTCTATCCTTCTGCTTCTTGACCTTGGTCATCTAAATTTTGATGCTTGGCGTGAGCTGTTTACCATGCATTGTATTATGTTGATGTCATTGATCACATCGATGAAACCTATGCCGACCCGACTATCAAACCCCCACCAACCAGGAATGGCGCAATATTGATACTATAGTTAAGTTATGGATATACGGTACAATCTCACAGGCTCTCCTTCAAATTGTCTCCAAACAAGATGCATCCGCAAGAGACGTTCTGACATGACTCGAGAGCTTTTTTCGGGTGAACAAAGATGCCAAGGCAATGCAGCTTGACAACGAACTACGTTCCATCGCCATAGACGATCTCTCGGTAACTGATTATTTATCTAAGATTAAAACGATAGCTGACCTCCTACAAAATATCGGTGCTTTGGTGGCTGTTAAGAATTTGTTATATATGCCGTTAATAATCTTGCTTCAATCACTCCCCTTACCAACTTTTCTAGACACTCATTCCATGCTATTGTTTGAAGAATAGTAGAAGAAACAAGCTCGCCCAGTCCCGCCTACGGCGCACCTCAATCACGCCTCTACCCCAATTGTTTTGCATACGAACACGACCAATAATAATAATGGTGGTAGCTACCGCCATAGCAACAATCACCACCCCAACCGATAAGGGGACCTTCGGCGCTCGCTAGCATCACCACCGTTTTCCTCTTGGACAACAATAGCCACCCACCTATGGGTGGGTCTTCAACCTCCACGACATCAACTACACCAATACGACTAATAACAGAATTGCATGCCCTAGACTCCCTTGTCGTAGCCTATTTCTCGACCCAACAATGTTCGGCCCAACAGTGCAACCTTTATGCATAACAACAACGACGGATAGGACCAGCCCCTCACTACCTGCAACAACCAACAAGCCCGCCTCATTAGGCCCACCTCGCTGCCTCTTTTGGTCCATAAACCAACATTGGGCCTAGCCCATCTATTCAGATTAGCCCACTAGTCTACCAAAAATGTTTAGCACCCTCTCGTTGCAAGATCCAAGCCATAATGGGTGGATTATGGATACCGGGGCCACATATCACGTTCACTCAAATGAAGGTATACTCAAAACCATTTTGGTTACTCGTAATTCGTGTTTTATTTATGTTGGTAATGGTTCTAAAATGCATGTTTTTATGATCAGACATACTTCTTTTCCCATTTCAAATCCTTTTCGTACGCTCCACCTAAATAAGGTTCTCATATATCCAATATTATTCGCGACCTTATTTTTGTTCATAAATTTACACGTGATAATAAATGTAGTATTGAATTTGACGAGTTTGGTTTCACTGTCAAGGATTACCAGACACACTAGCCTCTAATCCAATATGACATCAACGACCCTCTTGTATGATGTCACTCGCTAGTGTTCATGCCCTTCAGCCTATCCTTTTGGCACAAAAGACTTCGTCACCCCAGGAATCAATCCTTGAAGTCTCTAGTTTCCAGTAAATTTATTTTGTGTAATAAAGACATTTATGATATTACATGTCATGCTTGTCAACTTGGAAAACATGTTTGTTTACCTTTCTCTAGTACAATGTTTTATGTTTCTCATATGTTTGATATAATCCAAGGAGATATTTAGACATCTCCTATTACCCATTTTGGTGGTTTTCGTTAGTATGTCATTTTTATATATCATTTTACTTGTTATCTTTGGGTATATCCTTTAAAACAAAAGTTTGAGGTATTCCATATGTTTATCCATTTTTCAAACCTCATTACAAACCGGTTTAGTCAAACCATAATGACATTTCAATGTGACAATGGGAGTGAATAAAACAATAAACTCTTTCGTGACCATTTTACCCAAGTACCCAACATAAGATCACCTTCCATTTCTCTTGCTCACACACCTCCCTGCAAAACTGTAAATCCAAGCGTATACTAAGCACCACCAATAATATGGTACGTACCCTCCTCTTCGAACCCCACCTTCCACCGGACTTTTGGGTTGAAGTTCTACATAAGGCCAGACACCTACTAAACATACTCTTATCCACCGTCATGAACAATGAAACACCCTACTTTTGCCTTGTTAATCGCCACCCCACCTATACACACCTTTAGGTCTTTGGTTGTCTGTGCTACCCTCATATCATTACTACTTAAAAACTCCAACTCGGACCACATTATGTATTGTTCTTGAATACCCTTCAATCCATCATTGGTACTTCCATCTTGATCTCTTCACCCATAAAATTATCATTTTTGTACATGTTGTCTTTAATGAGTCTGTTTTTTCATACGACTCAATCACACTAAACGACTCCCACAAACAAGTTCCTAGACTCTACACCTAACCCATACCCACAACTCTCCCAAATATATACTCCTTCCTCCACCCTCCTAGCCAAACTACACCACATACTACCACTACATTACCCACCACGCAATCTCTACCCATCTCCGCCCCTCTTCCACGATGACCACACATACATACATACATACACACACACACACACACACACATATATATATATATATATATATATATATATATATATATATATATATATATATATATATATATATATATATATATAGGGTTAGGATATATTAAGAATGACAAATTGTGTGTAACCTTGTAACTTAATCATGTCCCTTAGATCTAATCAATTAATGGTTGAGATAATTCCTTTATATATGAATTAATGAAATTGAAAGTTCATTCTAATATAAGAAAACAGATTCTTAAGCGTAAATAGGTAAAATTGGGTGGGAATCTTAAAAGGCATGAACGTGTTTTTCGTAACCCACTTTAACCTTCCCACAATTTTGACCAGCTTAATCTAAGAAATCGGGATTTCAAATATCAAAATTTCTCAGAGATTAGATGATAAGAATCATTAAGTAAATCGCATTTCATTCTCATTTAAATCGATTCATCCATTGAAGGGGTTTATTCTCAATCGGCTAGGGTTTTTTTTGTGATTTGCAGAATCGATTCTGAAGAGAATGGATAGAAATCGACTATCAAGTTCAGGATTGCGAGAAAATTGGAAGCCAATGTTCAAAATACAGCTGGGACGACCCTCAATTTAAACGAAGATGATGACTTCGTATCTCCTCCACCAGGTATGAAACTCCCAATTTTCAAGAATGACTACAGCTTTCATTTAGCTTTATTTGCTTGTAAATACAACAGAATTTGTTTAATTGAAATAAAAAATTGGTTAACATTTTGTGTTTAAACATATTCTTAAAAAACTTGTGTTGTATCTTCATTATCAGAAAACCACTTTGAATTTACCTTGATTAATTGTTATAAAGAGCATATGGACCGTGTAACTTCATGATAAGATTGAATTCTGCGAAGAATGTGTCTGATTTTGCTTTTGAGTACAATGTTTGAGCAGTAACCACATACACCATTCTTTCAAAAAAATTAGTTTTGAATATAACACATATACCATCTATTATTAATAGAGTAAATTTTCACCATAATGTTTTTTGCGTTTAGTTTGTAATACAAAACTTAACTTGTCAGAACACACACCATCCTTTGGTAAAATAACATATGAAAATTTCATATGTTATGAAAGTATGTTGGTATTTCTTTGGTACCGCGCAGTAGTATTTTACATTCAATTGAGAATTTGTTTGTGGTTTGTTTGGAGTACAAAGATGAAAATGTTATAACATACATCATTCTTTAAAAACTGTGTTGGTGTTTCATTTTGAATAAAAGGTTCAAAAAGTTACAAGACATAACATTCTTTTAAAAAATTTGTTTGGATTATCACATAATGACCATAAATTGATATTTCTGACATAAATGTATGTTTCGATTATCATATAACTACCATGTATTTGGATTATCAAATATTTACATTCTGGGCAGAATGTGTTTGTTTGCATGATCAAAATATAACATTTTCAAAAGTTGTTTGGAGTATCACATAACTACCATGTATTTGGATTATAAAATATTTTCATTCTAGGCAGAATGTGTTTGTTTTTAGTGTGGAATACATAGTATGTAATGTTAGAACATATACCATTGTTTGTAAAAAAATCAAATTACAACACATTAACTCATTCTGCTCAGAATATAATGACAGACATTTAGGTTGCATTAACTCATTCTGCCCAGAATACAAAATTAATGACTATTCCAAAGAATACAAAATTTATGACTATTCCAAAGAATGTTGATTCTACCCGGAATATGTTTGTTAGTTTTTATTTTGGCCATAATACAAAGATGCAAATATTATAACACAAACCATTCTTTAAAAACTATGTGGTGTTTCATTTTGTATTTTTTTTTTCTTTTGGTCATAATACAAATGGCTGTAGTTGCCATCTAAGATAATAGAATAATGTTTTACTTTTACTTACCTACTAAAATTTACTCGTTTATTGTACGCAGGTACTAAATTACCTAATCAAAACACGGAAGAGATTAGTACTGGACAAACATCAAAATGTGGTAGATTTTAGTAGTGTAAAATATAGGCAGTCGAAGCACAACCAAAGAAAAAAGCAAAAAGGTATTCACACAAGTACGCAAAATAAAGAAATTCGATAGAAAAAGAAAGTTTGAAAATGTGCCATCTTATTTGAAGTTAAAGGGTAAAATGAGTGAAATTCAAGAGATAACGAAGTAGACAGAACTTTCAAAGTTGCATATGTTTCAAACAAAAGAATTGTTTGATGAAGCAAGAATCAGAAAAAGTGGAAATAATAAGAGAAAAGGAGATTGAAGTTGTTGATGTTTTTGAAATTTGACTTTTGATTAATGTCTTTTGGTACTTGGGATTTAAACATTTGTTTACTTTAATATTCGTAAAAGTTGGTTCCATTTTGATTACATTATATTACAAATAATTTATGTATGCTGCATTTGTGATTCTTGACAAAAGTATATTAAAAAAAGAATATGACATTCAAAAAAGAAGCATGTCAAAAGTATTCTTAACAGAATGGAGCTACGATTTTGAAATACAAGTAATTCTAAATCTTGGATCATTCTTAATAGAATGATAATCACATTTACGAATATATTCTTAATAGGCATTTGTTGATAATATGGATGTATTCTTAACAGAATGATATCTTGTTTGTTAATTCGAATAAGTTCTTAATTATCATCTCTAAATTGAAAAGTAAAGTTGGGAACATGTTTCTTCCTGTTTTCCATCTTGTTGACTAACAATTGAATATCAATACCACCTATGAAGCTATTCAGATTTGTTTGACAGTTCTTGAAATCAATTGCCACCCCCTATTTCCATATCTACCCTGAATACCACTATAACACATAATTTCGACCTGCTCATATCACGTGAAAGTTCTTTGGCAACAAAACCATTCTAATGTGAATTTCTAATTTCAGTACGTAATATTCTTGAAATTATTTGGCTGAAATCAAACCTGATTACACGTTAAATTTCGAATTCAGTAAACCAATCTCAATTTTCTTCAAGACACGGGATGATGGAACCGATCCAGTGTATAGAAATCCAATTCGCTTCTTAACAATTACACTGTTTCAATACTTGATCGTAATTCATTGCTAGACACAAGGAATGATGTGAAAATCATTAATTTATCCTAATACTAATCACATAATCTCATTAGAAATTGATTTGAATCCTCAATTTCTGCTAATTTATGTTGAGAACGTGATTTACATACTTAATCGTGTTTCATTAATGGATCCAACAATTGATGCGAAAATCATTAATTTCTCCTAATATTATTCACGTAATCTCATTAGAAACCGATTATGATCCTTAATTTCTGCTAATGTTTGTTCAGAACGTGATTTATAGTTACAAGATATTATACACATCATTTGATTTTAATTTGTGAAAGACAAGTTTGCCCTTAATTACTCACGACTAAATGATTGGTTGAGATTAAGTTTCAAGATAACACAATAATTAGTAATATATATTTGATCCTAACAATATATATAAATATATATATATATATATATATATATATATATATATATATATATATATATATACATATATATATATATATATATATATATATATATATATATATATATATATATATATATATATATATATATATATATATATATATACATACATACATACACATATACATACATACATACATATATATATCTATACATACATACATACATACATACATACATACATACATACACACACACACACACACACACATATATATATATATATATATATATATATATATATATATATATATATATATATATATATATATATATATATATATATATATATATATATATATATATATATATATATATATATATATATATATATATATATAAATTCAATATCAAATGAGAAAATCAAAGAATTTTTAGAACTTGAGAATTTTTTTTTCCTGATAGAATTTTTGAAAGCAAACACCACGATCTATGCACATGCAAATCGTCTAAATAAATCATGAAAAAATCAAATAAAACAATTATTTTTTGAATGTACACATATGAACGTTAATATGCATATATGCACATAGTATATTTTTCAATCTAAACTCAACTAAATGTGGACATCTGTAGCATTAAAGGCATTTGTGAAAAAAAAAATGCAAAAAACAAGTTTTTTAGAAAAGTGTATATATACATGTAAAATGATGAAACAATATGATGATATCATATTAATAAGATTTTTGTCTTTTCTAGTAAATCCTTTAGGATATATATATATATATATATATATATATATATATATATATATATATATATATATATATATATATATATATATATATATATATATATATATGTATGTATGTATGTATGTATGTATGTATGTATGTATGTATGTATGTATGTGTGTGTGTGTGTGTGTGTGTGTATGTATGTATGTATGTATGTATGTATGTATGTATGTATGTATGTATGTATGTATGTATATATATATATATATATATATATATATATATATATATATTTATATAATAAACAAAGCACTTTAGTGCCACGTGTCATCCTTTTAAGACCTTTATTCTACATGACACTCTAAGTTTAATTCAATCAAAATTCAAAATAAATCCCAATAAATTAGGTTTATGATTTTCGGATATCACAATATAAATTCAAAAAACCCCTAAAAAAACATATCCTATCCTTTATAAATTTAAATAGAATTCATTTAAATTTAAAAACATTCCTAAAATATAGGTGGATTGATTATTTCTATTAATTCTTTTAATCAAACCGTATAACACACGGGTTTTAAACTAGTATATATATATATATATATATATATATATATATATATATATATATATATATATATATATATATATATATATATATATATATATATATATATATATATATATATATATATATATATATATATATATATATATATATATATATATATATATATATATATATATATATATATATATATATATATATATATATATCAGTGTTGTAAAAGTCGGCCTAGGCGCTAGGCGGGCGGGTTCTGCCTACGATTAGTGGTAGGCGGTCAAGTTAGGCGGGCTTGGTCAATGGCGGTCAAAATCGGATTTAGGCTGTCCTAGGCGGGTCTGGGCAGGTCTAGGCGGCAAAATTTTCAATTTTTGAAATTTCAAAATTTCAATATTTTTCAAATTTCAAAAATTTCAAAAATTTTCAAAAATTAACAAATTCTCAAAAAAAATCAAATTTTTAGATTTTTAAATTTTAGGTTTAGAAAATGTCATTAATGATGATAATCGGTGGCTAAGTTACAATTATTGATGATTAAAATTATCAAAAATGTCATTAATTAGTTTAAACATTCTAATGTTTGATGACTTACATATTTAAACACTTAGATATGTCAAAATTTTATAGTTATTTATTCATTTTGTAGGGATATAGGTAATATCTAAATTTTAAAAAATAAATTTTGTTACAATTAATACTCCCCGCCTAGGCGCCGACTAGTCCTCGCCTAGACCGACAAGTCCTAGGCCCCAGTCGACCGCCCGCCTACCGCCTAGCGACTTCTACAACCTTGATATATATATATATATATATATATATATATATATATATATATATATATATATATATATATATATATATATATATATATATATATATATATATATATATATATATCATTATTATATACAATCGCCTTTGTGCTTAGATTTTGAGCAAATGGAGCTCTAGAAATTAAAGAGTTATGCTTTTGACGTGTGGGATACGTTTTACTGTTTTCCAAACTCCAAAAAAAAAATTTACGATGGATCGGTGGTATATAAATAAAAATAGAAAGTTTTCTTTAACCGCCCTTTTCCCCCACTCAGCTTCTCTATTGCTTATAGGGTTGAACTTTGAAGAGTCATCGTTAATAGCCTTACCATTCCTTCTCCATTTCCATCTGTCGCTACATCGCCTCTCCATTTTCTCTCGCTCATCTTCCAAAAATATGACAGGAAAAAGAAATGTTTCTCATCCCTCTTTCTCCATCATCTTGCCGATTATCTTTTATTTTCGTTCTCTCGACCTATGCACGATAGCTTAACAGGAAAAACAAATGTTCTCTCGCCCATTAAAGATTACTACCGCTTTAGGTTCTTCTTAGTCTTTGCTGGGATACTAAGGTTTTCATCTTTAACCCCTTCCGTGCTCCATCGTTTATCGTTTGAACCCATATCTCTTCTTCCCCTCTTCCATTTCATTCCCATCAAACTCACCAGAGGTAACGACGCCTTTTTGTGTGAATATAGAGCGAGACAGAAGGATACGTGGAGGAGATAGAAGATGATAATGAATACTTGTTCAAGTTTATACTGATCTGAGATTCAGGGTCAGAAAATAAAATTTTTGCGTACGAGAATCAGGGATTGGAGCCTAGGGATGCATTTACACCTAATTTTGACAAACGACTTTTTTCCTTATGATATTAACTCATCATTCTGATTTTGAAAATCTTTTTTTTTAATTTTAGGTGGTTGTTACTATCAGACATTTTTGGGAGCCGATAAAGTGGGAAATCAATGGCATGTTCATAATGAATAGATCTATGGTATTTGTATCCACAATGGTACGTTTCAATCTCCCAGTCTTTTCATTTTCTAAATCATTAATCTGTATATCAATGTATAACTACTCTGATTGCTCTTCCATTTAATTCTTCTTTGATCTTCGATCTTCTATTCGTTACACCACCACTAGATTTTGTTTAGTTTCAATTTTGGTTATGGTATATGTGATGTTAGCGTTTAATGGACTTGCTAAAACCCCTAGAAACTGACTGATGCTACGCTATTGTTGCTCTCCTTTCTAAAAACCTTAGACACTTTCGTCGCTCTTCTGATGTATATGATAGGTGGTTTCCAACCCTAATGTATTCAAGTTCCCAACTTTAAATTCGTATGTGATATTTGGTTCATTAAACCAAAAACAAATAGCACACGCGATTTATGATTTTATGTTTTCTTTTTAGTGTGTGATTTATTAATCGTTTTTTTATTTAGTAGGAGTTTATTGCTACTGTGAGGGAAGCATTCATTATTTCACCTGTTGCTTACCCTTCCTCTAAATTAAGATGTCTATCTTCAATTACAGAAGGTATGTTCTTATATTTGTAGAATGAACAAGAAGATTGTTAATTGGAGATTCATTCCGGTGCTTTGGTTTCCTCTGACGTACTCAACGTCACCATTGATGTGGATGTTGATGACGAGGTCTTGGTTTTATACAATGCTCTTGATAAGCAGTCTTCTCATATTGACATCATAAGTCAAACCAGGGAATCGAAGGAAAATTCAAATCGAGCATCTGTCGGTTTGATAATGCGGTAGTTTTTAGCTATTGCGAGTTATTTGGAGCTGGAGGAGAAGTTACATTCCCGATTAATAACATCATCCACATCGATGATATCCTTCTTTGGGGCAGACTGGATAAACTCAGAGTTCTAGAATCTGCCCGGTTTCACTGAACATGCACCCGCTAGCGCCATAGAAGGCAAAGAAAACCGAAGGGAACCGCTGTCTAACAGCTCACAATACCGTGGAGTGACGTTTAATCGTCAGACTTGGTAGATAGGAATCAGATATATGGTGCGACCTTCTTCTTATGTTCGTTTTATGTGCATGTTTGAATCTTTTAGCAGTTTCAATTGTAACCTATAATTGGTCTACATATTCTCTTTTAATTTGGAAGTTTTCTAAAATATCGAGGATTTCCTTACGATGCAATGATGAACTACCAAACTACTTATCGCATGACCTGTATGGATCCAGGATCTATTATCTCGGTTACTTGGGGAGACACATCAACAGAAGAGATTGGTGCAAGCCATCCACCATTTGGAACCTGTTTAAATTCATAAAACATGAGATCAAAAATCAAATTCATAATAGCAACATCTTCATGAAAACTAGAAGGGACAATGCTTAATTAACTTCCAGTTTCACATTTCCATCCAAGCAACAATAGAGGTAAACTTTATCACATTCTTCTTTCATCATAGGGTCGTTTTTCACATAGTTCATGATTACTTAACTTTTTAATTTTACATACATTTGCAAATAAGTCATACATCTTTTGAAAGAAAAATATATTATAATGTGAATGATTGTTTATTTATTTGTTCCCTATTAAATTTAAGCGATAAAGAAACTTGAGGACATGTGATTGAATTTGAAGCTTAGACTAACATAAATATATTATTCTTGGTTACTACTATGATATAGAGATGTTATTTAATGATGTTATTTATTGGTTAAGGATTGGTGATTCCAAGTTTGTAATGAAAGTAGAAGTTAGAGACTTGCAAAGCCAAACAAATCTTGGGTTAAGGGCTCACATAATAAGGTAATAATGGAATGTGGATAAGGTAATAAGAAAACGCTCATATAATAAAATCAATAATACCAACAAGTATGTAATGGCCATAAAAATTAAGAAAATAAAATCTCTAAAGAATGATTCTCTATCTTAAGAAAAATTAAAAAAAGGGTGTAACTGATTACCGTGTGTTGGTGGTTGCTATATTGGATCTAAATCTTTAAAGAACAATTTTTTTATAATCTACGTACTTTCAGATCCACGTGTGAATACTCGAAGTGTACATGATTAGGCTAGCTTTGATTTTAACAACGATCTTGAACCAAAACATCTGATGTAGATTGAGAAATCTTTATAAAAGAAAGAAAAAGGAGAAAAGGATATCAATTATATTCTAGGTTCATTGTTCGTATATTGGTAGGACAAGAAATAATGTCTTGAAAAGATGTTTGAGTTTAAAATTCTTACACCAATATCAAAATAATGATTAATCAAGATGTTTGCATACCATTAAACCCTGACATATAGAAAAGGAAACATTAAGGTGCTAAAAGAAAGAAAAAAGTAGTTTCGGCAGAGAAATATGTGATTCTGAAAAAAACCATGCTTAGTTAGAAGTCAACTAACAGTTTCCATAGATCAATAGTCAATAAACATATGTGTTTTGTATCGGCAAAAGAAATAAAATCGAATAAGTGGTTAGATGAAAATCGAATAAGTGGTTAGATGAAAAGAAATAAAATCTAAAGTTGATGGAATAGAAAAGAATTATGAATCAAAATTGGGATTAACGTCAAAATCCAGTTATTCAAATGCTATAAACCTTGGTTTTAGTGTCACCACCGTCTCTTCATAAAAATTAGAACATGAACCTTATATCATGATATGGTGACAAGAGTCATCATTCTTCAAGCTCGATAGCTTTCCTCCATATTTCCATTTACTTTTAGCTGGAATTCAAATTGTTATTTGTTGTTAATTATGTTGATTTACATGATGTGTTGCAATAGTGAAGTGTCATGACAAACAGCCATATATGTTGGAAATAGCGTTGTGCTTTCATAAAATCTGATTTCTACATATTTTATGACAGATTAAGAAGAAAATGAGCAACTAACTTTAGAAAATATGTAGAAAATAACATTGTCAAAATTATAAAACCACATTGAATCAAAATCCTAAAGTTTAAATAAATTTTACAATGTAAGAAATAACGTTTGCTACACCGTGATATAAAAAACTCTTGCATGCAGGTACATATGTTAAAACGAGGATGATGAACAATTTGGTGGACCAAATTGAAGCCCAGAATATAAAAACAAGGAATTACGTTACAGATACACCTATGGAGACATTTAAAGCTAAGCAAGAAGTGGAAAAAATATGGGACATGGACTTGTTCTCATTCTTTCATCTTCACTTAAAAAGACGCTTGGAAAGTTATTGTTTCTTGGTCGTCTCAATTCTGCATCTATGGAGGAGCTGTCTTGAGATTTCAGTCTTGGACGACAAAGATTTTCTCTTGGTCAATGGTTTGTTGTTGAAATTGAATGCAATGAATACCAACATACTTCTATTTACTTGTTTTTATAGGATGTTACTTTGATTTCTTTCTATTACTTAGTTTCTTTGGTATGGAATCTCACCTACAATATTTGGAATAGTTTATTTATCTGTGATTGTAGTGGAGGAGATACCAAATTATCTTTCACGGGTCGTGCTTAGCACGACCGTCAAACGTACCTAGTATATATATATATATATATATATATATATATATATATATATATATATATATATATATATATATATATATATATATATATATATATATATATATATATATATATATATGCGCATTTGATGTTTGTTATCTGGAATGGGATTTGCCGATCACTATAAAGGCACCTTCTTTGAACTGCAAAGAAAGAATTCGTACCGTTATGTGATCTTTAAGATTCATGAATGACTAAAGATATGCCATCTATGGCTAATGGCTTCGACTTTGTCACCTCCGGGAACTGTCAAAAGAGCAAATATTTTTATACATCGCCTGGTTAGCCTTCTCCCTGTTGATCCATTCAGTTTTCTTCTAAAATGATTGTACTTTCTAACTGTTAAATAGTAAATTGAGAATTAAAACCCGTATGAATTGTAAACACGCGCGCCGTAGCCCATTAAGTGTCTGCGTCGCGTGGGCCGTGAACAGCTAGGGTACGGCTAGGGTTTCTTGTAAAGTCTATAAATATAAAGGCTGGTCGTTAGGGTTTAGCGGCTGTCGATGTAAAAGTCAGAAGTTAGTAGTCAGAAGAGGCCGATTTACTAGCAATCTAGGTACGCTCTGTAATACCTGTATTTAGCTCTGGAATAAAGAATACTCTCTCCTGCCCGTGGACGTAGGTCATCTTGGACTAAACCACGTAAATCTATGTGTCGATACTTTGTGTTTATATTTCCGCATTTATATTCTCGTTATTATTCTTGGGGAATAGACTATAGATTTAGGTCTATTTCCTAACAAGTGGTATCAGAGCCGCGGTTTCAGATCTGTAGTGTTATAGATCTGTGGTTATTTGCGGCTTTAGGTCTGCGTGTTTTAGATCTGGTTGATTGAAATCGGTAGTAGATCTAGGGTTTACGGCTTCGCCACGTCACGTTTTTTGAAAGACCGCGTCGTGCTTGTTGATGGATCTCGTCTGTTGGACCACGTCTGTTCAAGCCCGCGTCGTGTCCTATTGAAGTCCGCACCCCGACGACGACGAGCAGTAAGCAGTTTCAGATTTACTTGTTTATCAAAGACTACAAGGATCGGTTGATTGAAGATGTCATCTCACAAGTTCGATTTGGAGAAGTTCAATGGCTCGAATGATTTTACTTTGTGAAAGGTTAAGTAGAAGGCTCTTCTGGTTCAACAAGGATGCGCAGTTGCAGTGGAAGGAGAATATGCAAAGGACACAACAGATGTTGTGAAGAAGGAGATCGAGGGGAAAGCACATAGTGCTATTCTTTTGAGCTTGACGGATGAGGTGTTGAGGGAAGTTGTTGATCAACCCACTGCTGCCGGTATTTGGAAGAAGCTCTGTGATACGTATCAGAACAGTTCTTTGACAAATAGGCTGTATCAAAAGCAATGGTTGTACACTTTCCGGATGGCAGAAGGTACTCAAGTAAAAGACCATCTTGATTCTTTCAATCATATTATTCTAGATCTTCAAGGAGTAGTGTAACACCACGATACTTTTGTTAAGTATTAATATGTTAATCATAGTGTATTTATGATTTAATATGGTGTTCTAAGTATTAGAAAGTTAATACTAGAAAAAGGGTAATAGGGTAATTTGGTCATTTGACCATGGGAAGGACCAAATATGTAAAATTGTTGTTTGCTTGTGGCAAAAAATAAGAAATGAGAGTTATATGTGATAAAATATGTTAAATGTGGCAAAAGTTCAAGAATTAGAACTCCAGGGGCTAAACTGCAAATTCTGGAAGTATAAATAGTGGAAAAGCTCTCCCACATGTGCAGAAAATGGAGAAGCTACGGGAGAGGGTTTTACTGTGCAAATTCTCTGTAGAATCTTGGAGTGATCTTGAAAATTAAAGCTAGAAATCGGGTTGTTGCCTTGAAATTGAAAAATTGGAAGCTTTGGAGGTTAGTAATTCAAGTTCTAACCTAGATTGTTCTTGGTGGGTTTTATGGATAAAATGAAATCTGTAATTTCAGTATAATCCATGAAGTTTGTATTTGATTTTTGGGTTCTAACATGTTCATATGATAAGAACATGACATTGAAACCATTGAATTTGTTAGATTTGGTGATTTGGTGGATTTTGGGGTTTTTGGCTCAAGAACCCTAATTTCTGCAATTGATTGATTGAGTTGATTTCAAGGAGTTAAAACCTTGTATAAATGGGAGGTTTTAGTCTTGAAATAAACCCCAAATGATTAAGAACTGGAATAAGGACTTAATGTGCAAAAACAGGACGCTACAGTATAAAATCGGACTGAAATCTGGACTGCCCAGTAAGTGCACGAGTCGTGCTTATTATGCACGAGTCGTGCATGTCCTGCAGATGAAAGAACAATGCTATTTTGAGCACACACGAGTCGTGCTCTTATAGAGCAATATTTTGCACGAGTCGTGCATCCATTCAGGGGGTTTTAAAGTTTGAATTTGATGCTAGACATGTCCAAATGACTTCAAACTTTAACTACAAGTCCATGATGGTTTGAAAAGTCTTGGAAAAATATTAAACTGAGAATACGACTCTCCGTGGGCACTGTAGAACAATACGTGTATACCGGAGATGTATAAAAATGAATAGAAAGTTGTTTATAACAAGGATTCTTATCTAGTTACAACCCGTGGTGGTTTTATATTGAACTCTAGTGTAGTAGAATCACTTGTAGTATCTTTGACTTATTACCATGACATATATGTGCATATATAGGTATTAGTCAAGTGGATTTCGAAGCACGTGCAAGGAGTAACTAGATACATCCTTAGCAAGTATCCAGGTGAGTAATCTCACTTAAATCATATATGATATGTATTGATTGGACTGTTATAGATTGAAACAGCTTCGAGGGACGAAAATGATAAGTTTAAAGATATAATAAAAAGACAATACCAGATAAGCCGTGAGTCTGCGATAGACAAGAACGGAGCTGTGAGTCAATGATACGACAATACTAGATAAGCCGTGAGTCTACGATAGACAAGAACGGAGCTGTGAGTCAACCTTTGAAAAGGCAATACCGGATAATCCGTGAGTCATTGTAATGGCAAGAACGGAGCCGTGAGTCTAGGCAAAAGCGGGACAAACTCGTGAGTCATAAATGACTATGATATTGGATTTTATATCCAACTGGTGCGGCCTATATGGCTATGACATTGAACTTGAATCCAAATGGTGCGGTCTTATGACCATGATATCGGGTTATTGAACCCAGCTAGTGTGGCCTTTGGGCTATGATATTAATGATGAAACTGTTGGTGCGGCTTATATAGCTACGACACATGGTGCTGCTTATATAGCCATGATATATGGTGCGGTCAATTATGACTATGAAATATGGGACAGAAATGGTAATTGAGAGTTTATATGTTTATTCTCTCTTATATACATATGATTTTTGTGGCTAACAGATGTGATTTGATCAGTATGCAAATGACAGCCTGTAAGGCTATGAAATAGGATGTGAAATCCTAAGAGATATATGATCAGCCAGTAAGGCTAGGAGTTTGGATCCGATATCCAGACAGATATATGAATGTATTTTATACATGTTATTTGCAGATATGATTACTCACTGAGCTTTATAGCTCACGTTATTTGTTAAATGTCCCTACAGGTTAGCATGATCCTGATAAGGAAAAAAATAGAGTCCGTGACTAAAGAAGTGGGACTTTTAGATGCTGTCAGTAGCAGCCCGGCTTCAAAGGAGATTACGGTATTTTATACTCTCCTTGATACACTTGTACCCGTTTTAATAAAATATACCCCTTTTGTTATGGTTTTATGTATTGAAACCTTTGTTTTAAATGAAAAATTTTCAGGGGTCTTTTTGTTTTAAAAGCCGGGTGTTACAAGTAGGAGTAAAGATTGATGATGATGATTAAGCCCTTATTTTGTTATGTTCACTGCCGAATTCACATGAGAATTTTGTTGATACTATGTTGTATGGAAGAACAACAATTACTGTGAATGATGTGAAGGATTCTCTGCTGTCCAAGGAACTCAAACGTAGAGTTTCTAGGAATGAGGAGACATCTGGTTCAGGTCTGTTCGTTGGCAGAGGAAGGACATTGGATAAGAAAGATGGTGGAAATCGGAGTAAGTCACGTTCAAAATCGAAAGTTTCTGCAAAAGTCAAGTGTTATAACTGCAAGGAGAAGGGTCACTTCAAGAGAAATTGTCCATTGCTGAAAGGAGGGAAGGGAGAGAATAGCAACAATGGCAGTGCGGCTATTGTTCAGGATGGTTCTGAAGAAGAAGACATAGGCGATGTGTTGACTGTTTGTACATCTAGTTCTGTTGATGCTTGGGTCTTGGATACTGGGGCATCTTATCATATGACTTTCCATTGTGACTGGTTCGAATCTTTTAGAGACTTGAAAGGAACGGTGAAGTTGGGTGATGATTGGGTTTCTCAAGTCAAAGGAAGCGGTATGGTACAGATTATGATGCACGATGGTATGGTCAGAAAGCTTGATTGCTGGTATGTTCCGGATCTTCGTAAGAACTTAATTTCTCTTACTACTTTAGCAAAGAATGGGTTGAAATACTCTGTGAAGATGACTGGGTGAAGGTCACCAAGGGCTCTCTATTTGTTATGAAAGGAAAGGTGCAGAAAAGTGGGGTTCCTGTCTTAGAAGGAAATTCGGTTAGGGGAACAGTGGTGGTTACTCAATCCTTAGAGAGTAGTAATGATAAGACAGAGTTGTGGCATAGACGGTTGGGACATATGAGTGAGAAGGGTATGTCAATTCTGAGTAAACAGGGGTTGTTTGGTGGTGAGCTAACGGGAAAACTCAAGTTTTGAAGCTTGTGTCAAAGGCAAGCAACGCAGGGTGAAGTTTAGTTCGGCTAAACACACAAGCAAGGAAATCCTGGAGTACATTCATTCAGATTTGTGGGGTCCCTCTCCGGTCGAGTCTCATAAAGGTCATCGATACTTTGTGACTTTCATTGATGACTACTCAAGGAAGGTTTGGATATATTTTCTGAAGACTAAAGACGAAGTGTTTGGGAAGTTTAAGGAGTGGAAGACGATGATTGAAAAACGGACCGAAAAATCTGTCAAGACACTCAGAACTGACAATGGGTTGGAGTTCTGTAATGCCCCGTTTGACAACTTTTGCAAGGCAGAAGGTATAGTGAGGCATCACATTATACGGCACACACCACAGCAGTGGCGGAACGGATGAACCAAACACTGTTAGCGCGTGCTAGAAGCATGCGGTTATATGCTGATTTATCGAAGAAATTCTGGGTGGAAGCGGTTAATACTGCTTGCTATCTAGTGAACAGATCACCATCAACTGCAATCGACTTTAAGACTCCTCAAGAGGTATGGTATGGAAAACCCTCTGATTATTCTGGTTTACGTATATTTGGTTGTCCGGCTTATGCTCATGTTAATGATGGTAAACTTGAGGCGAGGGCAATGAAGTGCATATTTCTAGGGTATGCACATGGAGTGAAAGGTTATCGTCTGTGGTGTACAGAAGAAGGGAGAACTCCAAAATTTATTAATAGCAGAGACATGACCTTTAATGAATCTGCTATGGTGAACCAAAGAGGAGGTGATACAAGTCATGTAGGGAAAGATCAGGGTGCCAACCAGAAGGTGGAGTTTGTCACACAAATTCGAGACAAAATGGTGATAAATGAAGAACAGCATGTCGGTGATGATCAACATAGACGTGATGAAACTCATGAAGAGCCCAATGAGGATCAGTCTGGTGATGCTGAGGCTGATGGTGAGAACGATGAGGATGAATCTATAGCTAAGAGAAAAGAGAAAAGGAGTACGAAGAAACCAGCTAGATATGCTGCATGTGTCACCAATGGTGATATTGGTTCTGTTACATATGCACTAGCTGTTGGTGAAAACATTGGTACTGATGAGCCTCGATCCTACAAAGAGGCGGTGGCAAGTAAAGAAGGATCAAGCTGGTTGATGGCGATGAATGAAGAGATGCAATCTCTTGAGAAGAATGAAACGTGGGATCTTGTTCTATTACCGAAAGGAGTCAAACCGTTTGGATGCAAATGGGTCTTTATGAAGAAGGAAGGAATTCCAGGGGTTGAACCCGCAAGGTTCAAGGCACGGTTAGTGGCGAAGGGTTTTTCTCAAAATGAAGGAATCGACTATCACGAGGTTTTCTCACCGGTCGTGAAGCACAAGTCAATTCGGGTTCTTTTGGCTATGGTGAGTGCGTTTAATATGGAGCTTGAGCAACTCGATGTCAAAACTGCATTTCTTCATGGAAGCTTGGAGGAGAAGATATATATGTCATAGCCTGAGGGTTTTCCGGGTTCTAATAAAGATCATGTGTGTCTGTTGAAGAAGTCTCTTTATGGTTTGAGGCAGTCTCCTAGACAGTGGTACAAGAGATTTGATTCGTTTATGACTTCGCATGGCTACATTCAGAATCAGTTTGATAATTGTGTCTACTTGAAGTAGTTATCCAATGGGTCCTTTGTTTATCTGTTGCTATATATTGATGATATGCTCATTGCAGCCAAGGAGATGACTGAAATTAATAACTTGAAGAAGCTTTTGGCAAGTGAGTTTGAAATGAAGGATTTGGGTGCAGCAAAGAAGATATTGGGGATGGAGATTAAGAGAGACAGGAAAGCGGGGTTGTTATATGTTTCTCAGTAGAAATATATAGAGAAAGTCTTGCAGTCTTTCGGTATGGATCAGTCAAAACCAGTTGGAACTCATTTGGCAGCGGATTTTAAATTAAACAGAAGTACTATACCAACTACGGATTAGGAAAAAGACTATATGAGTAGAGTTCCATACTCAAGTGCAGTTGAAAGCCTTATGTATGCTATGGTCTGTACTAGACCTGATTTAGCACATGCAGTTAGTGTGGTTAGTAGGTTTATGAGTAATCCTGGGAAAGCTCACTGGGAAGCGGTCAAGTGGATCCTGCGATACTTGAAGGGGACTAAGGATATTTGTTTGGTCTATGGTGCTAATACTCATAGTAACTTGGTTGGATATGCAGACTCAGACTATGGTGGCGACTTGGTGAAAAGGAGATCACTCACGTATTGTATTTTCACTTTGTTTGGATGTGCAGTCAGTTGGAAGTCAACTTTACAGCCTACAGTTGCCTTGTCTACAACTGAAGCGAAATACATGTCAATGACTGAAGGTATAAAGGAGTGTATCTGGCTACATGGTTTGGTGGAGAGTCTGGGGTTGAAGGTGAAGAAGCGTGTCTTGAACTGTGATAGTGAAAGTGCTTTGTGTCTAGCAAGGAATCCGGTTTATCATGAAAAGACAAAGCATATTGATATCCGGTTAAATTTCATTCGTGACATAGTTGAAGAAGACAAGTTCTCAATCTTGAAGATCGATACCAAGGTGAATCCGGCAGATATGTTGACGAAGTCGTTACCCAAGGAGAAGTTCGAGCTATGCTTGAACTTGGTTGATGTTTGCAGGAGGTAAGTCCCTACAGGGCAAGCTGGCAGGAGACGAGAGGAAGTTTTTTGGTTTCTAGAGCGAGGTGGAGCTATGTTGAATTCGCAATTCAAGGTGGAGATTGTTAAATAGTGAATTGAGAATTAAAACCCGTATGAATTGTAAACACGCGCGTCGCTGCCCATTAAGTGTCCGCGTCGCGTGGGCCGTGAATAGCTAGGGTACGGCTATGGTTTTTTGTAAAGCCTATAAATATAAAGGCTGGTCATTAGGGTTTAGTGCTGTTGGCCGTGGTTGTCAAGTCTGAAGTCAGTAGTCAGAAGAGGCCGATTTACTAGCAATTTAGGTACGCTCTGTAACACCTGTATTTAGCTCTGGAATAAAGAATACTCTCTCCTGCCCGTGGACGTAGGTCATCTTGGACCGAACCACGTAAATCTCTGTGTCGATACTTTGTATTTATATTTCCGTATTTATATTCTCGTTATTATTCCTGGACAATAGGCTATAAATTTAGGTCTATTTCCTAACACTAACGTACTTATTACTATCGTGTACCTAACGGACCTTATGTTGTCTAAGTTGATTAGTGTGAATATTGGTAT
>CM042010.1:106632439-106799939 GCA_023525715.1 Cichorium intybus | reverse complement strand
ATTCAAAAATCGAAATCGACAAGGAGGTTTCCATGCTGAAAAGACTGTGGAAGAAAGTCAGAAAAAGGAGAATGATGAAAAGAAGAAACTTGCTGGCGACTCAGGATATGACTGCCATTATTGTAACGGCAAGAATCACTTTGTGAAAGACTGTTTGCTCCGAAAACAAGCTGAGAAGAAGGAGCAGATGAAAGATGAAGCCTATTATGCAAAGAAGATTGCAGAGCTGAAAAAGAATGATGCTTCATCTACCAAGGCAGCTTTTGTGGTGAAAGAGGACAGCGAGTTTAGCGCCATAGAAGTGTGGTCAACGGATTCGGAAGATGAGGAAGTGAGGAATCCGACACATGGTCGGTGTCTGATGGTGAAAGCTGATCATTCCGAAAGCAGAGGTTACTCTACCGATGGGTGTCAAGCCTCAGCAAGTTGCTTTGCTGCGAAGCCTGTCTATGAACAAGTTGAAGAATGTGAGGCTGTGGTCAAAAAGGTACGCTCTATCCTTAAATCCTTAAATATTTGCTCTTCTAGTTATGATGCTGAATTAGATGACCTTAGATTTACTGTCTCCAGTTTGAGTGATAGCTTAAAAAGGACACGTCTAAGCAATTCTAACCTAAATGATCAATTGAGCAGGATATCGAATAAGAATGAGGAGAGACGAATGAGAATCGAGGCGTTGGAGAGTGAGTTAGTTAAAGCACGAGATGATATTATTTACGTAAAAAGGGATAATTTAGTTCTTGTCAAACAAAGAAACATTTTTTGTTTAATTGTTAAACGTCTTTACAATAATATTACTCAATTGCATCTTGATTGTGACATAGGCAGGGGTTTACACAAAATGATTTTGCCCTTTCTTGAGTTGAAAGAGGATGAAATCGATGCAGAATGTCATAGATGTGAAACCATTGTTTCATCTGATGAGGTTTCGGAAGCTTATCGAATGGGACTTGGTAAAATTGAACGCTATATACAGTCCAAAGAACATAAAAGTATGGTCAAAGAATATTTTTCGGAAAACGATCATGAGGAAATTAAAACTGCAACTCTAAAGAATTTCCATTCACTATGCTCTAAATTAAATTATGATAATACTCCCATTAATGAGAATATTTCCGATTTTGATGAAAGTGATATGAGTGAAATATCTGTTGAGGATGAAATTGACTGTTCGGAATTCGTATCAAATTCTACTGAAACTAAGAAAAATCTCATTTCTGAAAATTCAGTTACTTTTGCGAGAATTGTTGAAAGTAAAGGATCACACACTTTAACCGAACAAGCTACTGTTTTTCCAAAAATACACACTGTACCAAATCAAGTTTTTGTTAAACAAGGCCTAAATACAAAAGATGTTACTGAACTTAAAGTCCTAGTCGATAACGATAATTCCGATGTATGTGATTCTTTCTTTTGGTCAGAACCAATTGACAACTCCGATGAGACTAAAGGTCTTTCCGAAATGACCTCGTGGAAGTCTCGTGGTAACTACATCTCTAGATCTTTGAACTGTAAAAATTCTGTCTCTCAAAGTGGTTCATGGGGTACAGGGAATTTGAAATCTAATTCTTTAAACCCTAAGACGAGTACTTTCAAATCTGACTCTAATCGATGCTCGACATCTTTTGTTCATAAGTCTCCTGAAGAGCTCATTGCCAAGAGAAAGCAAATGAATGCCAGGTACAAAAAGAATCTGAAAGAGAGAAAACAGTTATGGAGAAACAAACACGACTCAAATCTAACTCAGAAAGTTAACCCAATTCCCTTTCGGAAAGTTGAGCTTGCACCAAAACCAAAACCAACACCTAAACCCCCTGTCTCAACAACAACAACGAAGAATCCCACTCGTGTTCTCAGATCAACGAATTCAAAAGGGAAGGAAAAACTCTATCCTGAAACCACTCAGGATCCTAAAACCAACAAAACTCACCCACCAGTTACTACCAAAACAAAACCCTCTTCTCAATCAGTTAAAAATCAAAATCCCACTTTTCTCTCTCCAAATCAGAAAACTCATTATTATCAAGTTACGAACACTTTCACTCCAAAGAAATCTCGTTTTGCTAAAGAACAATGGCAACCCACAAAAATGGAAGTGTTCAGAATTGAAAATAATAAAAATCACTCATCCCTGAGAAAATCCTTTTGGGTTGAAAAATCATGCATTTTTCCTATCTCATGCAAATTCTCACATGGGCCCACACTGGTTTGGGTTCCTAAATCTCTCTAACTTGTGCAGGTTCTACGTGACGAACAGTATGATCCGGAATGGTACATTGACAGCGGCTGTTCACGTCACATGACTGGAAGGAAGGAGGAATTACGAGAATATCGCTCGCTGACGAATGTAGGAAAGGTCAGTTATGGAAACAATGCAACAGGCAACATCAAAGGCTATGGAATGATCACAAATGGTGAAATTTCAATACGAAAAGTAGCATATGTGGAGGGACTTCAGCACAACTTAATCAGTGTATCACAACTGGTTGTAGGAACTGGTCTTAAAGTCTCCTTTGATGAAGATGGCTCCGAACTGATTGAGAAAGAATCCAAAAAGATTATCTTGAAGTCAAAGAGAAAAGGAGAGATGTTTCCCTTGGATATGAGACCTATCCAAGGAAAACCTGCTATCTGCCTACTCACTAAAGCTACGAACGATGATAGTTGGCTCTGGCACAGGCGGTTGTCTCACATGAACTTTCGTGATATTAATAAACTGGTACTTGGTGATCTTGTGCGTGGATTACCACTACTCAAGTACGACAAAGACCGCCTGTGTGATGCATGTGAGCTAGGAAAACAAAGTCGGAAGAGCCACTCTACAATCATCAACACAAAGATCATCGAACCATTGGAACTTCTACATATTGATCTTTGTGGTCCATCTGCCATTGAAAGCGTTGCTCACAACAAATACATTCTGGTCGTAGTAGATGACTTCTCTCGTTTCACATGGGTGTTCTTCCTCAAGCAAAAATCAGAAGCGGCGATCAACATGATTAACTTCATCAAGCAGATAGAAATTCTTCTCCGAAAACAAGTTCGAATGATAAGAAGCGATAATGGGACAGAATTCAAAAATAAAATTCTAGATGATTTTCTTGTTAACAAAGGAATCACGCATAACTTCTCTGTCCCTTACACTCCTCAACAAAATGGAGTTGTAGAAAGACGGAATCGTTCTCTGTGTAAAGCTGCTCGAACCATGCTCTCTTTCGCAAAACTTCCTTTATATTTCTGGGCCGACGCCATCGCAACTGCTTGTTACACTCAGAACCGATCAAACATCACAAAACGATTCAATCTCACTCCCTATGAGATCATCAACAAGAGAAAACCGAATGTGAAATTCTTTCATGTTTTTGGATCCAAGTGCTTCATTTTTAACTCCAAAGAAAAACGAGTTAAATGGGATGAAAAAGCTGATGAAGGCATTTTTCTGGGCTACTCTCTTACCTCAAAAGCCTATCGTGTTCTGAACAAAAGATCTCGAAAAATTGAAGAAACATACTACATCACCTTTGATGATAGATACAATTCCAGAGCAAAGCACATCAGTACCAAGACTGAAGACATCTTTCCCGAATCCAATTCGTTTACAATTCCTCTTGTGGATCTATATGAGGAATTTCTGAATTTGTTTGATGACCAAGAAACCGCAAAAACATCAGAAGCAAATGCAAGAGATAATCAAGGCGATGAATTGTTGAAGCTTATAGAAAATACTGTTAGTGAAAACGAATCTTCACAAGAACACTCCACTGATGTTCCGATTCCGAACAACGCTTCAACTCCCAATACTGATGCACCAATCCAGGGGGAGGGTTCATCAACTATTCAAGGGGAGAGTATGACTCCTGAGTCCGAGTCGACCACTCTACCAGTTGAACAAGATCACCCTGATGATAGAAACGATGCAAACTTCCAGGGGGAGAATGACCTTGAAAATAATGACCTTGACACACAGTCAGAGGTACATTCGGAAGCAGAAGAAATCTTTTCATAAATTAATCCTGAATATGATCCAAATTATCCTCCAATGATAAAATGGACAAGAGATCATCCAAAATCTCAAATCATCGGAACGACTTCTGCTGGTGTTCTTACTCGAGCTCAAGCTAAAGAAAAGCAAGCCGCATTATTTTCTAAAGTGGAATTTTGCATGTTTCATTCGTTTATCTCCAAGGTTGAACCTAAAACAGTTAAAATAGCACTTGATCATGCTGACTGGGTTCAAGCAATGCAAGATGAGTTAAATGAATTTGAACGCAACAGGGTCTGGCGATTGGTTCCGACTCCAGAAAAAGCATCAGTTCTTGGAATGAAATGGGTCTTTCGAAACAAGTTAGACAAAGAAGGGAATGTCATACGAAACAAAGCAAGACTGGTTGTCAAAGGTTACTGTCAAGAAGAAGGAATTGATTATGAAGAAACTTTTGCACCAGTAGCCAGACTAGAATCCGTTCGGATTTTTCTTGCTTATGCAGCACACAAAGGTTTCGATGTCTATCAGATGGATGTCAAGTGCGCATTTCTGAATGGAGAATTAGAAGAAACAGTCTACGTCGAACAGCCACCAGGCTTTGTGAGCAGTAAACATCCTGATCATTGCTATGTATTAGACAAAGCTGTTTACGGCCTAAAACAAGCTCCAAGAGCTTGGTATGAAACTTTAACTCGGTTTCTCAAGAAATCCAAGTTCAAGCAAGGGTCCGTCGACCCTACCTTCTTTCGCAAAAAGGAAGGAAGTCATCTGATAATTGTTCAAATTTATGTCGATGATATCATTTTCGGATCTACTCATCCTAGCCTGACCGCTGAATTCCAAAAGCTGATGGAGACAAAATTTGAAATGAGCTCGATGGGTAAAATCAATTTCTTTCTCGGACTTAACATCAGACAAAGCTCAGAAGGCATATTCATCAATCAGGAAGCTTATACCAAGTCTCTCTTAGAGAAATTCGGAATGAAGGGAGATTCTAAAGTCAAAGTTCCGATGGGTTTCGGAACAAAACTCAGTCCTTCACTAGACAAGCCTGCAGCAGATATCACTCTTTATCGTCAAATGATAGGTTCACTCCTCTATCTCACTTCGAGCAGACCTGACATTATGTTTGCTGTTTGTTACTGCGCAATATTTCAGGCAAATCCTAGAGAGCCACATCACAATGCTGTGAAGAATATATTCCGATATCTCAAAAGAACAACCTCTCTTGGATTATGGTATCCATCAGGATCTGGTTTCTTTGTTCAAGCATTTTCCGATGCCGATCTTGGTGGTTGTGGATTGGATCGCAAAAGCACTTCAGGAGGATGTCAACTTCTCGATGGCAAACTCGTAAGCTGGCAATCAAGGAAACAAACTTGTGTGTCACTCTCAACAGCTGAAGCTGAATACATCGCTGCTGCTTCATGTACCTCTCAGATAATCTGGATTCAAAATCAACTGAGAGATTATGGAGTTAATATGAAACGTATTCCTCTTTACTGTGATTCCGAAAGTGCGATTCGGATCTGTCACAATCCAGTGCAACACTCAAAGACTAAACACATTGCACTCAGATATCATTTTATCAGAGATCATGTTGAAGACGGCAACATCGAGGTTCATTTCGTACGCTCAAATGATCAACTAGCTGACATCTTCACAAAGGCCCTTCCTGAACTAGCATTCAACAGAATTCTTAATGGTCTCGGAATGATGGAAGCCGAATCCGTTCCGATATCTAACTGAGATTCCGATTGATTCCGAAAATCGGAATGCCTCGGAATCGGATTTTTGACATAGAAGATTTGGATCGCATGTATCCTTTCTAAAACTTCGTTTTCTTTATTTATTTTTTTGTGTTTTTCTATTTTATTTTCTTTCCTCTTCAAAATATCAAAAATATTTTTTTTTTGTCTGCCTTATTTAATTTTTTTTTCTTTTCATTTCCTGTGTTGTGTATTTTTTTTTTTTTTTGTTGTTCTTCTTGCCCATATCCATGTGAATGCAGATAAAGAATTCAATCAGAAATCCGAAAACACCAAAAAACTAAATTTTATTCAAGCTACGCGAACAAAAGTTGTTACATCAAAAGCCTAAACAAAAACAACTTCAACCTATAGCTTGTAATAATGCCACATAGGGGGATCACCGGGATGGAAAGCTTGGTAGAGGCGCAGTTCACTCTCGTCAACAAAAAGACGACTTCCATCAGCCAGTCCCACATGGAACTGGTTGTGGGGAGTGGTCCGAATGATCACCGCCGGCCACCATCCTCTTCTGTGCCAGACCTCAACAAGGTCGAATTGCTTGAACACCACCAAAATTCTTGGTGGGACAGGCTGCAGAAAAGGGTAGCTTGTAGGGAAGATCAGTGGCCCCCCACCCTCGCCGTTGTTAAGAGTGGTCATTCTTACCTCATATTGGTGATGACACGCTCTCGTGACAACCCCGCCATAGATTCCTCCGGCGTAGTCACCCTCTTGCATTTTGACCTCCACCTTGTCATTACGGTTATAGGGACGAAGCGCCATGTGTTTTCTCTTTTGGTGGTAAATATTTTTTTTGGATGTGGATGTTTTCTACTAACAATGCTTCCTTTTTATAGGCAGAAATGACACCGGTTAAGCTTCCAAGTGTGGTTATTTAATTACTTTATGAAGTAATGATGCAGCCTGCTGTCATTATTATATGTCATAAAGGCGAAGACGGCTAGCAACTGATTGGACGTTTTCTTTTCTTTTCGCCGGAGCATTAAATGTTTTCTCATGATAGCCAAATCCTTGTCAGCATTCTTCAGCAAGAATACAATTTTTTTTGTAACTATTTTTGAATTGATGATTTTTTTTATTATCCTACTTTCTAAGTACCAAAAGCGAATATCCATGATTATTGAAATCTCAACCCATTTCAATATATGATTTCGGAAATTCTAGTCAAAGATCGCAACTCATTTTCACCATGGGGCGCTGTGAGACTCATCATCCTTCCTTGACCCTTCTATTATTTCTCCATATTCACTACACTTCCATATAACTGTAACCCTTATGAAGGTATTCAGCATTACCACTGAAAACTGATGGTTACACAAATTCTGTGTTCATGATTTCGGAATTGTTTTTACCATCATTCCGAATGAAACCCAAAAATCCAATGCCACTAAGGAATTGACGAAAACTTTAAAAGGAATCTCAAACTTTCACTTTTGCGTGTTCTTTATGAAATCTACTCTACCCAAGTAATTTCTATCCAAAAAGATCCAGTTTTAAATTTTTTTTGAGATTTCTAAACATTTCACAAGTCACACAAAATTCTCCTAACCCTTACTTGTTTTTATGACTTCTCCGGTCAGACAAGTACTGTTTTCCGATTTCGAGCATTTCTCACGTTTTCTGAATCCGAAAGACAGTTAAACCCAACTCATTAAGTTAACATTTTTAAAGAAACCTTTCAATGATTCTTATCAATCAATTGATCGTAATTCAACGGGAAACCACACAAACCACTTTTGAATCTCTCTTGATTCCAAAGGAAGAGATCATTGCCCGGGATCACTCAGTTTTATGTCATTCCGACATCACAGACTACCAAATAAATCTTGATTTTCTTCTTTATCTTTGGCACACTCTTGCACAAAAATCATTATTTGATTTTTCTAACTCTGGTTGATTTTCTTTTGATAAGGATTAAGATCGATGACGTGGCAATTTTTATTTTACTCTTCAATATTTTTCCAAATTTTGGATGAGATAATCCTGACGTGGCCGTTATAACGTCCTCTCCACAGTAGCTACTTTATCGATTTTCACGCGCCTGCAATGCGAAATTTGGGGGTCACTCATAATGATACGGCGTGATTCTAGGGAACCGTAATCGACTGAAGGGGGATTTCCTTTTCAAATCACTCTTCAAGGGATATTTAAAGGATTTCTGGCTCATTATTTCTCTTCTCCGCTCTTCTTCTCTCAACAGAACTCTTCATCTTCAAAGCCCTCTTTCTCTCACGAATATTCAAGAACTCTCCAATGGCTGCTTCATCCTCAGCAAATGAAAATACTTCCTCATCTCTAATGTTGAAGATCAAACAAAATCAGAACATGATTATTGATCTTCACTCTTCGAAGTATAATGACGCCCTTCAACCGATGATCGAATGTCTCAAATTCTCCAGGATCTGCAAAGCCCTAACTGCTTCAGAGGAGGTTCCAATCGTGTATCTCTCATCTGCATACTCATCCGCCTTCTACAACAAGGCTGATGATGTCGTTACTTTTGAAGTTGGCTCAATCAAGACTCGCATTTCCAAGTCTCGATTTGGAAAATTGCTAGGGTTTACAGATCAAACTGATATTGTTGATCCTGATTCCCTTCCGCCTTCTACTCTTCCACGATTTTTCTACCAACTAGGCTACAAAGGTGATATCACGCAACTCTCTAAGTTCACAAAGAAGAGCCTACCGCCTCTGTGGAACTTTCTTTTCACAATCCTGTTCAAAAGTTTCTCAGAACGCACGACAGGCACAGACAGTGCAAGTAAGCTCTTTTACTCTCTATTTTATGGTATCTATCATGATATCAATCTTGATTACGGGTCAATTCTATGGAGTCAAATTGTCGAAAGCGTGAACTACAAAAATCGACATTCCGAAATCTCTTGTGCCCGATTTTGGTCCATTGTGGTAAAAAGGGCGATTGAGCAACATCATCTTCATATCATGACTGATTCTGTCTTAGCGGTCATTCCGACGCTGTCAACCACATAGTTCACAACCACCAAATCGGAGGATTTCGATTTCATTGGATCTATTCCGATCACAATGTTGGACCGTGTTCCGAAGGACGTTCAGTGCATTATGGCATATCGACTATTACCCCCGTCAGGAACTCGTGATGTGGATCAAACTCATCAAGCTGCTTTTGATAGACTTGAAAATCCAAGGAAAATTGTCAAACGAAAGGGCAAAACTGCTGCTTCTGACACCGAAAAACAACCCAAACGTCCAAGGAGACTCCGAAAGTTTGTCCAGTCCAATGATTCGGAAAACGAACTCTCCGATACTCATCAAATTCCGACTCCTCCGCGAGATGTTCCGATTGCCGACAACCTTGACGATGTTCCACCTCCCAAGCCTTCTCCTCCTCCCCAATCACCGCCTCATGACCCCACACCAAAAACAACTCCTCATTCTAGTCCACAATCTACACCTGAACGTTCACCCCTCCGAACCACAAACACTCAAAAGTCTCCATCTTTATCACCAAAACAAACTTCCATTCCTAATTCACCTCATAACAACCCTCCTACCGACATTGATGAAGAGGAAGATATCCTGGTTAATGATGATCAGGATGATCTTTCCGATTTCCTTGAATCTCCATCCAATGTTAAACTAAAGACTCCCAGTTCTTCTGTTCCGATGTCATCTGATCAGCTCTCGGAAATCTCTGCCAAACTGGATTTACTTCTCCAATCCCAGTCGCATCCGTCTGTCTCCGATTGGCAATCCCAGTTGCAAGCTCACAAAGACTCGGTGGATACCTTGATCACCGAAAACGTCAATCTCATGGGTAAAATCACCTTTCTCATAGAGAAATCTGAAGCCCAAATGCGAGATTCGACCACTTCTATCGGTAGACTGGAAAACGATGTTCTTAAATTTACTCAAGATTTCCGAGATGCTCATGTTCGGAACAATGAAAATATGCAAAATGTCATCTCCAACTTCTGCACCTCGTTGAAGACTGAAAAAGAGGCTCTTTCAACCTTACGTTCGGAATTGAAGCAGCAATATTCAGAATGGGTATCTTCTATGGATACAAAGGTTGATCAATTGAGGGCAGATATGGCATCGGATAATTATCTGATGGATAAATTAGCCGCCAAAGAAACTAGAATCCAGCTCCTCAAGTCCGATCTCTGTAACAAGTTTGCCATTCTCACCTCTGCCTTGTCTCAGAACAAAGCTGTTCGCAGTGGTGTATCGGAAATTGACTCCTTTCTTCATCGGGTTGTTGAAGACAATGATCCTATTCTCAATCCTCAGGTGCGCAGACATCTGACCCTAAAGCTTCATCCTGTCTTCAATCTTCTTGCCGCCTTGAAGGGTGTTTCGGAAAGTGTTGTCTCTCTGAAACAAGGGGGAGACGAAACGAATGAAGAAAGTACATTCAATCAGAATCAGGAGAATCCGAAGAAACACACTGAAAGTACATTTAATCAGGAGACTCTGAAGAAAAACTCTCCGATTAAATCCAATGAAAATGCTAAAGGAGGCGATGGTCCATCAAAAGACAAAGACAAGAAGATTTTGGAAGAAAGAGCATCTGATCCGAAGGCTATGAATTCGAACAGGGAAAAGGAAATTGATGAAATTCTCAATCTTACTCGGAAACTTGATGCTGAGGAAGCTGCCAAAAGGGAGGCTGAGTTACTCCTGAAAACACAAATGTCTTTGTTTCCTCCCTGGCACTATAAAAGAATGACAATGGAAGCAATTACTGAGCCTGTGGAGAACTGGCTTCAACCAATAGCCTCGTACAACACAAGCAATGATGTAAACTCGCAGTTCGACTTTCCGATGACTGCAAAAGCTCTCCTGTTCCGAGGATTTGAGGAACTCAAAGACACCCGTCTTTCCAGTTCGGAAGTGAATGATCTGCTGTTCACTTTCTATTTGAAGAATGCGCTTCCTCAACATTTAACGTGGAGTTTGAAAAATATTGTACAACTAACTCCTCGTCTTCCTGAGGTTACTGTTCCATTCATGAACTCAAGATTTTTGGCTTTCAGAGGAGATGATAAAGAAAAGATGGAATTTTCACTTGCTGATCTACCTTTCATGAATCCATTCGACTGGATATCTTTGTTCAACATCTTGTCGAGAGAACAAAAGTATTATCCTCTTTTTAATCATGTCAAAAGAATGATTGGATTCTATATTCTTGAAATTGCGAAGCTGGATGTTGAAGTTGCTGGAGTTCTAGACAAAGTTCCTTTAACCTTGAGACGTCCTCCGCCCAAAAATCTGAACAAGCGCAAAATCGGAAAAATTGTCAACTCAAACTGGAGTGTGGCATACAATTCAAAGGAAGGCCGTGAGAATATTAAAACAATATTCTTTCTTTTGGACAAACATCTTTACAGGACTCCAGTGTTGGAACATATTCTTCACATCGTCAATAAACTCCCATCCAACACCACTGATGATAAAACCTGTATCAACGACATGTTAAGGTGGTATATTGAATTCCGAAAGAGGATCCTGGCAATCATTCCGAAGGTGTTTGACAGACAAACAAGTGAAGTAAAACCTGAAGAATGATGAAAAATCGCATTTTTGACTCAAAGGGGGAGATTGTTGAGTCATAAATTAAGATTGAGTCAAATATGCTGATCGGATTTGTTGCCCGAATTTTAGCCTATAATTTTGCTATCGGTTATGGAATGGGTCTGTCCTTCCATACTTAGTTTTTGTTTAAATAGCTTATTCGTACCCTTGTTAGGGTTAACTTTTGTAATCTCTTCACGGCGCTCATACAGAATAGTTCACATCGAATTGTTCTTGAGTTGCATTGTTAATCATTTGACATCAGTTCTTCATATTGTCTGTTCTTAATCTTGTTTATTTACATTATTCCGCATTTTTGAATCTCGATCCAACTCTCAAATTTCAACACAAGTCACAGCCAAGGGATGGAAGAATTAGTCCAGCAGAATAACACAGAGAGACAGATGGCGTGAATATGAGGTGCAAGGGGATTCCTTTTCTAGCCTCCTAGGGTTACACCTGAAACCCTAAGGAGCCTCCAACTGGACAAGGCTTTTGACCACTTGGACCAGGCTTACCAAAACCCTAATTAGGGTTTCGCCAAACACTGGAGGAGCCTCCAGGTTGGCGCCACTTTTGGTCCCTGGTTTTACCTGGCCAGTTATTCAACTATTGAATAAATGCCAAACCAGTCCCTGCACCTTTTAATTAATTAGTTTAATCTCTAAATTAAATCCAATTAATTCTAGATTAAATCTCAATTAATTAATATAGTTTCTAATTAATATATTAACACTTAAATATATTAATAAACCATACACTTAATTTCTATTGATTTATTATGCAATTTATAAATCAACTATTCTCTCTACTGAACTATATATCTATCCTCCATCTATGAGGGCAACCCAAATGGACTTTGCTTTTAATCATAAGATAAATACAATTATAAGTCATGGCTTAGACACCTAATCCAACAGTCTCCCACTTGGATAAGTCTATGACTTTAATTGTCTAAACTCTGACCCAGTCAGTTTTGTCCAAAGATAAGTGATCTGATGATCCTCCGTCCAACAGGATATTTTCAGGCTCAAGACATGGATTAACATCAATCTTGGTCTGACACTCTGATTCTCGATTTCTGATTTGCATATGACTTTAGAGACTACTAATTAAACACATTAATTAAGTCCCGGTTGGCCAACACTTTCAGTCAACTTCTAAATCATTGAGAGGCCTACAGATATCTGTTTCCCATCGGGTCATGGGACGGATAAGTTTCGACTCATATGTCCATAACTTTTGCAGGTCCAAATACATACAACAATGCGTTTTATAGCACCGAATTACTGGCGCGATTTCGTATTGTCAATAAGCACTTGTATCGCAAATAATAGATCATATCTCTCCACTTAAAGATCACCGGATATTATCGTCTTAACATTGCTCGTGATATAATCCATGAAGCAATCTGTTAAGCGCAGGTTTATCCAATACTCAAATCTCTATTTCTAAGTACTCATGAACGTTGCAGTAGTCTTACTGCAATGTCTAACTCTTTAGACAGTCTGCAACCAATTCATGACAGTCTTAGTTCATACTTACTTCCTAACAGTATGATCGACTGTGGAGTTTTAGTACACGCTGCAGCTGCTACATATTCAGCTTCTGGTGGTGGAAATAGAGACACAAGTTTGCTTCTTGGATTTCCAGCTGATAAGTTTTCCATTTAAGAATTGACAACCTCTCGAAGTGCTCTTGCGATCAATAGAGCATCCACCAAGATCGGAGTCTGAGTAAGCTTGTATGTAGAAACCAGAGTTTGCTGGATACCACAAACCATAAGCAGTAGTTCTATGAAGATATCAGAATATTGTCTTAACCGCAGCCAAATGAGGTTCCCTTGGGTCAGCCTGATATCTTGCACAATTTCAAACTGCAAACATGATGTCAGGACGACTGGCTGTAAGATAAAGCAATGATCCAATCATGATTCGGTATTGCTGTATGTCTGTCTTCGGTTTGTCCAATGATGGATTTAACCTTGTACCTGCAGGCAAAGGAACTTTTGCTTTGGTGCAGTTAGTCATTCCGAAGCGTTCGAGCAAACCTTTCGTATACTTTAGTTGATTGATGAATATCCCCTCCTTGGATTGTTTTATTTGTAATCCAAGAAAGAAATTAATCTTCCCCATCATACTCATTTGAAATTTGCTTTTCATTAATTTTTCAAAATCGTTTGACAAATTAGGGTTAATGGATCCAAAGATTATGTCATCCACGTAAATTTGTACTAACATTAAGTGAGATCCAACTTTCTTTCTAAAAAGTGTTGGATCCACTGATCCCTGCTTAAAGTTTGATTCTTTCAAAAATTTAGTCAAGGTCTCATACCAAGCTCTTGGGGCTTGTTTTAAACCATAGACTGCTTTGTCTAGCATATAGCAATGATTCGGATGAGTTTTACTTTCAAAGCCAGGTGGTTGTTCAACAAAAACTGTTTCCTCGAGATCACCATTCAGAAAAGCACATTTAACATCCATTTGATAGACATCGAAGTTTTTGTGTGCAGCATAAGCTAAAAATATCCGAACTGATTCGAGTCTCGCAACAGGAGCAAAAGTTTCTTCATAATCGATCCCCTCCTGTTGACAATAACCCTGACAACCAGCCTACCCTTGTTCCGAACTACGTTACCTTCGGTGTCTAGTTTATTACGGTACACCGATTTGAGACCGATAATTGAGGCATTTGCAGGTTTTGGAATTAGCCTCCAAACTTTGTTTCTTTTAAATTCTTCTAATTCCAACTGCATTGCTTCAATCCAGTCTGAGTGATCAAATGCATCTTTGACGTTCTTAGGTTCTACCTTAGAAATAAAGACATTGGACATGCACAACTCAGAAGTTTTGTTAAGATCTAATTGTCTTTGGTGAAGTTGTGCACGAGTCAGTACTTTATCTCGAACGTCACCGATGACAAGTGATGGGGATGATTTCTCGTCTATTTGTCCAAAAGAGGATAGTTTGGATCAAAATCAGGAGGTCCTTCAGCATCAATGTCCTCAATGTCTGAGGGATATCCCGAAGTGGAAGGAAAATCACGCATTAGCAAGTGATTATTTGAATTTGTGTTAGTTTGTGGTGTGTGAATTTGTGAAGTTGAGTTTGATGTGTGCTCCCCCTGGACATTTGTTGGTGTTGAGGAAGTGGTAGCTTTATCCGAAGCAATTGTTGTGGCTGAATTCGGAGTGACAATCTCTGGCTCCCCCTGGATTGTTGGATACAGGGTTATAATGTTTGAGATTGACTGGGGAGTAGAGATTGGAGTGTTGGTTCCTGTTGGACTGTTGTTTGATTCCCCATCAGAACTTGGAGTGCCAGCACTTCGGTTTGATGGCTCCCCCTCAACACTTGTATTTTCCATACTTTGGTTAGATTGTCCCCCCCCCCCCCCTCAACAGAAGATGGTCTTTGTATGCTGCTTGTAGAAGAGTCATCATGTCCATTTGTGAGCTTGGAGAGTTTGGACTCATGGTTATCTGGTGCTCTAGCTTCGGAGTCCACAGCTCTCACAGGTTGATCAAATAAAAGAGAGAAGTCTGTGTCAAATGTTGTGGTTGGAACAGTATCTTCAGCAGGTTTTGGAAAGATAGAAGACATATGAAATGGATGTAGAGACTTCTTGATGTAGTAGTCATCAAACCTTAGATTAAAAGTTTCTTCGATTTTGCGAGTTCCCTTTTTCATGACTCTGTAGGCTTTTGAGTCTTGAGAGTAACCAAGGAAGATGCCTTCTTCTGAGTTGTCATCGAAGTTGGTCAAGTGATCCTTCATGTTTAAGATAAAACATCTACATCCAAAGATGTGAAGAAATTTGACATTTGGCTTTCTTCGGTTGAGTACTTCGTAAGGTGTAATATGAAATCGTTTGTGAATGTAGGATCTGTTTTGAGTAAAGCATGTAGTAGAGATTTCTTCATCCCAGAAGCACATGGGCAAGTTTGCGAAGTTTAGCATTGTTCTGGCTGCTTCACACAAAGAGCGATTTCTTCTTTCCACAACCCCATTTTGTTGAGGAGTATAGGGTGCAGAGAAGTTGTGACTAATTCCCTTTGTCTTCAAGAATCCATCCAAGGTCTGATTTTTGAACTCCGAACCGTTGTCACTGTGCACAGTTTGGATTTTCTTGTTGAGCGTCAATTCTATTTTCTTTATAAAGTTGATGATTCTTCAGCTGCATCAGATTTGTTTCGTAGGAACAACACCCAAGTAAACCTTGAATAGTCATCAATGATAATAAGAATGTACTTCTTCTTTCCTATTGATTCTATTGCAGATGGTCCACACAAATCTATGTATAGAACAGAAAGGGGTTCGCTGATTTTGGGGTTGATCACTGTAGGATGCCTTTGTTTTGTCTGCTTGCCATGTTCACAAGCAGAGCAAAGAGAATCATTGTCGAATTTGAGAGCTGGCATACCTCAAACCAAATCCAGAGCCACCAATTTGTTCAGATCTTTGAAGTTCAGATGGGCGAGTCTTTGGTGCCATAACCAGCTGACATCGGAGTTGGCTTTGGAGAGAAGACATAAGGATTGCCCACCGGTCACTGGCTTTATATTTAAGGGAAACATAGATCCATTCCTTTCTGATTTCAGTAAGACTTCGTTTGTTGCTTCTTTGGTGATTACACTCCCTTGGTTGTTGAAAGTGACAGCGTTTCCTGTTCCAACCACCAATTGAGATATACTCACAAGATTATGTTATAATCCTTCAACAAATGCCACTCGGCTGATAGTGAATTGGCCATTTGTTATTTTTCCATATCCCCGAATTGGACATGTTTCATTATTATCAAAGCAAACATTTCCAGCATCATCCAAATTCCTGTAATCCTTGAGATATTCCTTCCTTCCAGTCATATGTCTTGAGCAGCCACTATCCATGTACCATTTTGAATCATACCGCTCATCAGACATAACCTGCAATCAATCAAGAAGGAGTTGGTACCCAATCAATCTTGGGTCCTCAGGGTAAGCAAAGGATTCTAGAATCCATTTTTCTACGGCCTCTTCAGAAAATTTCATTTGCATTTAAATTAATCAAATTCTCCGAAGCCTCATGTAATGAGCACGATTCCGAAGTGTTTGAGCAGGATTTAGAAGAGATTTCAGTTAAAAATGTTGAGTCCGCAGTGACTGACAAAATGGCAGACTTCAGAACCCATTTTTGAATGGAATATTTTGATTTTAAGGGTTTTGAAGATTTTGAAGTTTTTGTTTTTGCAGTTAAGTTTTCTTTCAAGTCATTTCTTTTCCAATTTTGTTTTGGTTTTTCAGTTTTTGACTTCGTTGAAATTGAGCTGCACAACATAGAGGTACAAAGATACTCTTCGTATGCCATTTTAAAGTCATTTAATGAGAGATCCTGTAAGACCCGTTCCGCCGAGTCGTGGCCTGGAGGAATCCGCGGCGCGGCTTTAGGAAGAATCTAGAATCGCGTAGGATATGTACGCGCGGCGCGGTTCGAAAGAACCCACGGCGCGGTGCGCCTCTATTGTGAAAAACCCTAATTTGGATGTACACGCCTATATAAAGGACCCCAGCCCTAGGGTTCGTGTTTTTGGAAGTTCTCTGAAGTGGAGTCGACTGGTTTTAGCAGAGGCTCTTCGGTTCTAAAGCTTTGAAGTTTTGGAGGAAGAGATACAACGTGGGAAAAGGCTTGTAGTCAATCGGGTGCATTCCTCCGTTTTCCAGAAGCAAGGTAAAAGGATCTACCTTCTGATATTTCATTTCATTCCGTCATGTAGTGTTATCCCTTGGATAGTGATCTTAGATGGCTTGTAATACTTAGGGTTTTGGACCATGGACATGCATGGACTTGCATGTCCATAAGAGAGTGACCTTAGGGTAGTTTCTGATCCCAGGAAGGGTGTAGAATGAAACCCTAATCGATGGATGTACTGGTTAAGAGCAAAAAGAGGATTTCGGACTATTACGAGTCCGCGACGCGGACAGGCTATGTCGGCGACGCGGGTTCGAGTAAAACCCCATAAGTGTAATGATAGCCCGCGAAGCGTAAGGGAGAGGTCGCGCCGCGGCGAGCGACTGTTTGACCAAAAGCTTACTTTCGACCCATGGTTGTTAGCAAATGTTGGGTCTAACCTTTAGGCCAGTCTATAGGAGTTCGGTCAGTGATTAATATTTTGTGTATGTGGGATTTAGGTGATCGGACGAGCCTAGTTTGAGATATTAGCGATTATCCGGACGATTGTGATTCAGGTGAGTATCCTCACCTTACTATATGATGTTGCATGTTAGGCATCTTGTGTGTTGTTTACAGTTATATGATTTGCTATATATCCGTGGTTATTTGTTGTTGGGCTCAGTACTGATGCGTGTCCCCTCGTAGCTGTTGTATGGCGAGTTGGACTATTGCCTTGTCCCATAGCTGTTGTATGATGGGCTGGGCCATAACCGGGAACCCATAGCTGTTGTATGATAGGTAGAACCTTCCCGTGTCCATAGCTGTTGTATGATGGACGCCATAGCTGTTGTATGGCGGGTAGGGTCGGGTTGTTCTCGAGGACGGGTTGTTTAATGTGTGGGCATGTATGGTAATTTGTGGACTCACTAAGCTTTAAGCTTACCCGTTGATTTTATAACATTTTAGGTATTTCAAATGACAAAGGGAAGGGCAATGCGTGACGGCGGTGTATCGCATACAAGAGATTTATTTTAATGAATTATGTTATGATTTTCAAATGTTTCCGCTGTTGGTTTAATAAATATGCCGAACAGATTTACTTTTTGGAATAAATATTTTATTGGAACCTTGATAATAAATGAATTTTAGAAATTTTGAAATTGGAGCGTTACAAATTGGTATCAGAGCCTTGGTTTGAGGGATTTGGATGAACTGTATTGGGAATCCAAACTCAAACTTAGGACTGAGAGCTTTTCGTTAAAGAAATAATGTTTTCTCTATAAAAAGTTTTAAGTAGTTGGGTTGAATAACATGTGGAAGATTCCCTTGCATGTTCTTGTTTGATTGTTGCTTGGGGGTTTGAAACATGGTATGCACACCTGACTTATGATTTTTTTACGGATAATGAGTTTCGAAAAGAATGAGATGCGATGCGAACTGTCAACCGAGCTCAAGTAAGTTTTTGTGATTCCCAATTACCCATGCCAAGTTTGTGTTATGTGATGATATATGTATGCTAGAAAGTAGGCGTGGAATTTAGTCAGGAAATGCATGCTAGAAATGCTTGGATTAGGATGCCTTCTGCCTGTTTGTTATTTGTGCTGCTTTAGAATCTATGCTAATACTATTAGGTTGCTTAGTGAATGCTATTGGGATATATACAATTAGGATAACATAGCCTAAGAATTATTGGTCTAGCCTTACTGGCTGTTCCTTGTTTGGTTGTGACTTTGGGGTAGGATCATTTATTTTAATGTCTATCTTATTCTCGATTGTGTACGACTGTGTGTCCGTGAGGCGACTCGATGGTGTTAGCAGAAGTTCTTTTAGGCACGGGTGGGGTGTGAGATCCTAGGTAGCCTAGGATGAGTGTTAGGCACTTGGGTGCAAGACCGTATGAATACCAATGTCGAATAGATGAGTGGGTGGTGAATTAGAGTATTGGGGGACAAATTCTGAAACAAGTACGAATAGGTGTGGAAGGTAGTACCGGGCCCGTACTACTGAAAGCATAGGATTCATACTTGAGTCAGGAAGAGTTACCCAAAATTCTAAGGAACCGGGTAGGGTAGAGAATCAGGTATTATTCACATTATGAATTAGTTGCGAAAGGAAAGTACACGTCTTCATCGTGGCGATGTTCAGTAATGAAGAGTGGATTGGGAGTAGTTTCGGGTGTAACCAATGGAGATGGATCGGGATGGATCATAGGTGCAGAAATTGATCGCCGTTGAGGTATCAACGAGGGTTATGATTGGCAGCAATGGGTTAGGCGATGCATCCGAGTTGCTAGCTGATGCATTTAGGTTTTGCATGTCAATGTTTCGAAGGTCTATGGATGTGAATCCCGATAGACCTTATTCCTGTTTAATGAACTAACGACATGGTATGAGGATTGAATTTGTTACAAAGGTTCGAGGCGCTGATCGATCGTGATCAGCACTAGGTATTGGCACAGATTCCAAGTGGGGGAGAGTTGTTGTTCCAAGAGAAGGAGCGAAGCTTAATGCGCAAATAGCTCAGCTACTGGAATATGGGAGTACTTGCATTACGAATTATCAAGCATTAGACTTGGGTTATGATGATAGAGGGAGAAGGAATTGGCAGCTAATTAGAAATCGTGGCTTGGGAATCTGCAGGTAGGTTCCAGAGGATTTCCAGGTACTCCTTTAGGGGAATGGACGAGAATCCAGATTGATTTAAGTGCCGACGTTATGTCGACTTGTGTCACTCGAAGAGCAGGAAGGGCCCGTCCAGCTGCTGAAGCTGATGGACCTTGACTCCTGCTACCCAGCTGAAGTTAGAGTAATTGGAGACTACATACAAGGTATGAAGAAAAATGCGAGTAGTGTGTGACTTATGGGATAAAGACCCACAGAAGATGGCTCCTTGGACAGATAGCCACAAGTAGAGGGTTGAAGCGGAAAGGGAAGAAGGGTTCCCAGTGTGACATAACCGACCATTGAGGATGGAAGTCTCATGGCAATGAGGGAAATGGCGTGAGGATGGATACCCGTGATCTGACAAGGCAGGGAACTCGCCGGCAGGGGCTAAGTCCTTGAAAAGGGAAAGTTGTAGTTTGAAGGAGGAAGATGGGAGTGTCATTGCGTGTTGGAGCTGGCAAGTGGTTATTGGTGCATCGAGTAGCTTTTCACCTTAAGGTAAAGGTGTTTGGAATAACTTTGAGTAAATGGAATTATGCGAATTCAAGGAAGCGGTTGGAGGTTGTATGCATTGCGAAGAGGCAAGGATCTTGGCCATGCTAGGGTGCGTGGTCACCTCCATGGGAGTTTTTGATTATTTCCATTAAGGCGTGGGGAATGCTGGACGATTGTATTTCATTTCAACTCAGGACCTTGACAGTAGTGGGAGCGAGAGAGTCGAGTTTTAATATAAAAAGGGCAGAGCATGGAAGGTGAGACGCCGGGCTGAGGAGACAACGCGACCTGTTGGGTCGACTGCAAGATTGCGCAAGCTATGGTGACTTGGAACACAAGGGTTCTGCTTGCATGGACTGATACTCAGAAGGATTGACGCAGAGGAATTATTCAGATACTGGGAATCTACTTCAGGCTTCAATAAGAGTTATGTGTGTAGGACAAAAGTCTTCGAAGTAAGGGATGTGTCATATGGGACAGCTCATCTCAGGAGCGCTAGTCAATAGTTTCAAGGAAGGAAATGATCGCGAGCTGAGAAGCCTTCCAAGGTAGGAAAGGCTGGACGGAAGTAAGGAAGGGGTCGGAGCGAGGTTTTAAGGAAACATTTTGGTGAGATTGTGTATCGATCGGGAAGGATCAGCGCGGAAGCAACATATTAAGCAACGATAATATGAAGACAGGACGAGGGTTATGCAAAGCGATGCTAGGAACAAGGATAAGTGTTGGCCATGAGCATTGGGTCGTATTGGTGTAGTGATCGATTAAGGATTTTACGTCCTGGAGGATTGGTATCTCAGGTGGGTACCAGGGTACTGTGCCTTGTTCGAGGTTGTGCCCTCTCGTGCCTCGGTGAGAGATAAGGTGTTGTTGGATGGAGTGTACTATGTTGAGGTGGTACTGTGCTGTGTTTTGGTGAATACTTTGTGCTGATCGGGAGTGCCGGGAGATTTATTGTAGCAAAGCTGTGTCGTGTTCCCTCAAGTACGAGATATGGTTTTAGTAGGCTGATTGGTCAGATTGGGTTGTGGGGCAGATGATTTCTGTGCAGGATGAGATAATGGTTATCTGGGTGCCGAGGATTAGTACCCTTAGGATTGTTCAGTAGGATGGGAGATGATTATCGACCCCTCCAGGATCGCATTTTCTGAAGTAGTTGAGGTGAAGACTACCTTGGTTTTGCTGATGGCTGTTTAGCTGGTGAGAATGAAAACCAAGGGTGGATCAGGGCGACATGAAGACTGGGCGGATTGGATTCAAGATAAGGATTTAAATGAGAAATCGGGGAAGGGAACACCTTTAGGTGAGACAGTTCGGGTAAATGAAGGTTGTGGGGTAGGGTTAGCGGAGGATGGCTAACCCATTATGGTCGCCTTGGATGTTAGATATAGACGTAGCTTCCGTGCGGTGAGGAACAAAGAAGTTTGTGTCAAGTTTTTCGTTGCCCGAGGGGCAACACGGATGTGTATGATATTGGAGAGGATTATTGGTGATCTGACCGGTAAGGAAGTGGGGAATGGTTAAGAGGAGAGAGGTTTGATCGGTGGAAAGGTCAAGGCCAATCATCAAAAGATAGGTAGCTGATTTGGTCTCCGAGGATTTCCGAGGTAGAATTTGGAGGTATGCCTGTATGGGTTCATCGCAGAAGTACCAAGGAACCCCTCAGTTTATTGAGAAAATCAAGGATGTTGTAGACCGATGGAGCAGGAGTGCTCACTTTGAGTCTATTATAGTATGCTGGGCTACGAAGGGTGGATGATGTTAAGACTCGGGAGAAGGTACCCCGATATGGTGCTCTGGATGGTGATATCATGTAAGGAGGTGCAGCTCACTTAGGAGTTTAGGAGAAGGTTCGTAAAGTTGCGACATCCAACTTCGTTTCAATATTGTGCATCATCCTTAGAAGGATGGCTGTATGGAGAGATCAATGTAGGAGTTCCTTCGGGATTACGTTCTTAGTTTGATGGGAGTTGTAGTTTTCTATGTAACATTGGTAGAGTCCTTTGTGATAATGGTTAGCACACGAGAAATGGTCTCTTGTGCAAGAAGTCGTACGAGAGAGGGTGTCAGGACTTCTATGTGTTCAGGAAGAGATTGTTGACTGATTTGAGCCGGAAGAAGAATCATGATAATATGCAGTGATAGGACCTGAGTTTATCGGTCGGTGTTTTGTCGTTAAGGTACCGATGTACTGGAAAGTTGGACCCCGGGTATACCGGATCGTTGTTACTGTAGTAGATAGAATCTATGGTTCAGTCAGGCTCGTGGTAACTTCTAGATTTCTTAGTTAAGGCTGTGCAAGGCGACGTGTTCGGTAGCGTGCAATTGGGAGAGAAATTGCGATACGACTGTCCGATTTCGAGTTCTAGGTTGGAGGTTTTGTTCTTCTTCAGGTGTCGCCTTGGAAGAGAGTTATTCGTTTCAGGAGTCAAGGAAAGCTTGGCCCTAGGTACATTGGACCAAATCGAATCATCGCGCGAGTAGGTAAGGTAGCCTACCGGGTGAATCTGCCCGAGTAGCTTGGCTAGATTCACGACACGTTCCACGTTTCCCGATTCAGGAAGTGTGTTGCCAATGAAATTTCAATTGTGCCCTTGGAGGGTATCCAAATTGGCGAACGCTTGAATTATCTGGAGCGACCGGTTGCTATCAAAGAAAGGAAATATAGACTTTACGAAATAAGACGATAGGGGTAGTTAAGGTGCAGTGGCAGCATCGTAAGGGGTCTGAATGGACTTGGGAACCCGAGGAAGAAAATGTGGAGGTATTACGCCAAGTTGTTTTCAGGCACAGATTTCGGGGACGAAATCCATTCAAGTGGGGGAGTATTGTAAGACCCGTTCTGTCGAGTCGCGGCCCGGAGGAATCCGTGGCGCGGATTTAGGAAGAATCTAGAATCGCGTAGGATATGTACGCGTGGCGCGGTTCGAAAGAACCCGCGGCGCGGTGCGTCTCTATTGTGAAAAACCCTAATTCGGATGTACACGCCTATATAAAGGACCCCATCCCTAGGGTTCGTGTTTTTGGAAATTCTCTGAAGTGGAGTCGACTGGTTTCAGCAGAGGCTCTTCGGTTCTAAGGCTTTGAAGTTTTGGAGGAAGAGATACAACGTGGGAAAAGGCTTGTAGTCAATCGGGTGCATTCCTCCGTTTTCCAGATGCAAGGTAAAAGGATCTACCTTCTGATATTTCATTCATTCCGTCATGTAGTGTTATCCCTTGGATAGTGATCTTAGATGGCTTGTAATACTTAGGGTTTTGGACCATGGACATGCATGGACTTGCATGTCCATAAGAGAGTGACCTTAGGGTAGTTTCTGATCCCAGGAAGGGTGTAGAATGGAACCTTAATCGATGGTTGTACTGGTTAAGAGCAAAAAGAGGATTTCGGACTATTACGAGTCCGCGACGCGGACAGGCTATGTCGGCGACGCGGGTTCGAGTGAAACCCCGTAAGTGTAATGATAGCCCGCGACGCGTAAGGGAGAGGTCGCGCCGCGGCGAGCGACTGTTTTACCAAAAGCTTACTTTCGACCCATGGTTGTTAGCAAATGTTGGGTCTAACATTTAGGCCAGTCTATAGGAGTTCGGTCAGTGATTAATATGTTGTGTATGTGGGATTTAGGTGATCGGACGAGCCTAGTTTGAGATTTTAGCGATTATCCGGACGATTGTGATTCAGATGAGTATCCTCACCTTACTATATGATGTTGCATGTTAGGCATCTTGTGTGTTGCTTACAGTTATATGATTTGCTCTATATCCGTGGTTATTTGTTGTTGGACTCAGTACTGATGCGTGTCCCCTCGTAGCTGTTGTATGGCGAGTTGGACTATTGCCTTGTCCCATAGCTGTTGTATGATGGGCTGGGCCATAACCGGGAACCCATAGCTGTTGTATGATAGGTAGAACCTTCCCGTGTCCATAGCTGTTGTATGATGGATGCCCGTAGCTGTTGTATGGCGGGTAGGGTCGGGTCGTTGACGGCGGCACATCGCATACAAGAGATTTATTTTAATGAATTATGTTATGATTTTCAAATGTTTCCGCTGTTGGTTTAATAAATATGCCGAACAGATTTACTTTTTGGAATAAATATTTTATTGGAACCTTGATAATAAATGAATTTTAGAAATTTTGAAATTGGGGCGTTACAGATCCTTATCCTTGAACATATCCAAATTGTTGTCCAGCCATTTGTGGAATGTATCTATTAGATTGTTTCCTTTTGAAAATGTTTTCTTCGTAGGTTTTACAAATTTTGGATTTGGAAAGTTAGGTTTCCTTGGTGTAAAAGTTGGTTTTTCATTTCGACTTTTGACTTCTGAGATTTTTGAGCAAACCGGTTTTGTATCAGAATTGGAAGCAATTGCTTCATTTTGTTTCAGATCTCCAAAAGGAGTTTTTCTTTTCACAAGATTTAAGGTTTTCTTGGTTTTTGAATCTTCAACAGTGAGTTTTTGATTTGGTTTAGAAATCACCACTGTTGATTTTGGTTTTTGTAGAATTTGTGGTCTTTTTAAAATTTGGGATTTTTGTGTTGAGGTTTTGTTGGTTAAAACTTTTGATTTTGAAACTTCATTTTCAGGATTGTGTGAAAAAGGTACACATTCACAAGATTCCATTAATTCTAATACATCCATCTTCGGAACTGTGGGTTTTTCCACAACTTGAATTTGTTTGTAGTTTTGATTAATGTAAATGTGATCATCGTTCTTGAGATTTAGTAAGTGTGACATGTTTTTGGGTATTTTCTCTTTTTCAAAACAAAGACGATTATACACATTGTGACCGTATAACTCTTGTTTCCTTATATTTATTTTTACTTCCATTTTCTCATTCATTTCGTTCTCGACCATTTTGGATGATGAGAAAAACCCTTCATTTGTAACTGTGGAGTTATCCTTTTCAAGAAGTTTTTGCAATTCATTATCAATTGAGGGTAATCCACCGCGTTTCACAAAAATTTTGTTTTTGAAATAAGAAACCTTAGGATAGATACATGCCACTTTGACTAGCCTTTTTGAATCATCCTTGAGATATTGATCATAAGAGTCGGATTCATCTGTGATTTGAAGTTTGAAATTTGAAGTTTCTTTGGTTTCAAAAAAAATTTGATTCACAATCCATTTTTGTTTTTCCTTTGTCCATCGAAGACATTTGTGGAATGTCTTCGGAGGTCGATTCGGATATAAAGGATGACTTTAACAATATCAAAGAAGAACAATCAATCTCCTCCATGTCTGAATCACTTTCGGAATCCTTCTCAGACATGTTATTGACAAGTTCCATTTCCTTTGTTTCAATTTGAGGTACAGCCTTTTTCAGGATGGGAATTTCTTGAGGCAATATTTTCAACAAGTTATCAGAAGTTAGATGTTTTTCTACAGATATCAGTCCATGTTTATATGATGGATTTGTAACTTCGGAACCTGATATTATAGATTCGCATTCATAAGATATACTATCGACTTCCTTTAATTTGAACTCAATGAAAGGCAATACTTGTCTATGTTGGACATTGCAAACATCAGCTGAATGATAAATTCTAGTAATATGCGCATATAATCGTTTGGCTGTTTCACAAAATATGTTTTGCTGTTTTAAAATTACATCATGATTGTTTAGGAATTTTTCTCTGTTTTCTTCTAACAAGGAGATTCTAAGATTGGATTTTTCTAATGCTAGTTTCAGGCTTTCTACTCTCCCCCTCAAGCTTAGAAGCTCCTGCTCAGTGAGTACTTCCCTATTTTTAGCATCAATGAGTAATTTATGCATAACAGAGCAATCACGAGTTATTTCATTTATAATTGGAGCAGAATGAGAAATAGGAATTTTAAAAGATGAAAGAAGTTTTGATACCTGTTCTGGGATTGTCAAACGAGTGTCATTTGCCATCAAGCATACTGCCTCATCATCATCAGAAGAGTCTTCAAACCAAGTCTTCGGAGTATCAGCAGCTGTCATTTCCAATCCCTCCGAAGTCACCAACCCAGGACCCGCAGTTGCTTCAACCTTCATCATTTCCTCATCATATAACTTCTCCGAAGTGTCTTTTAGAAAGCTCTTATCGACATCATATGCCATGAAAGCACTATGAGATGGCTTTCTCACTTCGTCATCATCTGAGTCCGAAGACCAAACTTGATATGATCCTTGACGATCATCAGCAGCCATTAGGGCTAGGTCTTTGGTCCTTACTCTAACTTCCTCCATTTTTCTTGCGTAATATGCTTCATCCTTCACTTGTGGTTTCTTTTCGTTTTGCTTCCGAAGCATGCAGTCTTTTGCAAAATGATTATTGCCATGACAATAATTGCAATCATAACCAGAATCACCTGAGATCTTCTTCTCTTCGGACTTTTCTTTAGATGACTCCGAAGCCGGTTTTTCAGATGGCTTCGGGGTTGACAATTTCAAGTTCTCCTCCTTTGGAGTGAATATTTCAGGTTTAGGCTTGGAGTTGAAGTTTGATTTGTTAAAGTTTTTCATAAATGGCTTTCCAGAGTTGTGTTTGAAGAAGGGTTTCTTGAACCTACGATTGTTGGCGGCATAGAGAGCAACAATATCTCCATTATCATCTACCATGTAGGCAGCAATGTCTTCATCACTTGATTCTTCCTCTTCTTTTGACACGAGAGCTAGTGGTCCAGAACTAGCCATTTCACTTCTTCGACCTACCACATCGGGTTCATGTGATTTTAATAGATTGTATGGGGCTGCCAGCTTGTATTTCTCAATATTCTCATAGGATTTGACCATGAGCATGATTGGCCTCCACTTCTTACGAAGACTGTAGATAAATTTGATATTTATTTCTTGTTGGCTTCTTGTTTCTCCATACTTATCTAGTGTGTAAATCATGTTGCTTAAACATTCATAACAGGCTTCTAAGGACTCGTTTTCTTCTTGCTTAAAGTTCCCGAAGTCTGCAAGGATTTCTTGAACTTTGCTAGTATGGAGGATTTTATCTCCTCCGAAGCGGAGTTCAAGATTGTCCCACATCTCCTTTGCAGATTTCGCATCAGCAATGTGGTGGCTGACATCGGGACCCAACCCACTTCTCAGTTCACGCATGGCCCTCTCATCGTTTTCAAGCTTCTTCATGTCTGCAGCATTAAGAACAACGACTTCTTCTCCGTCAGGAACAACGAATCGACCAGCAATGTCTGTGTATGGACCTTCAGTCACAGACCTCTATAGATCTTTGTCCAGTCCAATAAGGTAATCCTTCATTCGACCAGCCCAATAATCATAGTAAGAAGTTACTAGAACAGGGGCCTTTGTTGCAGAACCGATGAGGTTTGCATAGTTAAGCATATTGGCATAAGTTGCTGTGGAATCAGCCATCTTGATGTATTTCAACTGGATCTTTTCAGTAAAAACGGGTAGTAGAGATTTGCAACAGTTGCGGAAGGCTAGATCTGAGAATCGATTCAGATCTAGAGCTGAAGCAAACGAATTCGAACTCTATCAACAGGTTTTTGAGCTGACTTTCTCTGATACCACTTGTTCGGTGTTGAAATTAGAAAATAGATTAACAAAGATTGATATTGAATCAATAACACAATCAATCACACAATAATAATGCAACAAAGCTGACTAAACAAGGTGATATGAATAACAAGTGCTGAATGCTTGATTAGAACTTTGGTTTTACAATTGGGTTTTCTATTTTGTAGACATACAATTCTCGTAATCTAATCTTGTAGTCTTACACATGACACGGTATGGTATCACTGATATTTATACTGAATCAGTGATACCAATAGTACATCTTTTGCAGAGAATATCCTATAAGTGTACTAGCCAATAGGATAGAAGATTCATGCAACACGTATTGTACCATACGCGTGCACACAAAAGAGAGATGACAAGCTGTAAAGTCTTCGGATCTTCTATGCATAGCACTTCGGAGTCTTTAGACTTCGGTGTCTTCTCTTGTTTATTCACTTCGGGGTTTTCTTATTCAATGGACTTCATGAGCGGGACTTCGGATATGTCAGCACTTCATCACAAATGTTCTCAACAATAATACGGGCCCATATTACCATAATCACCTATACATATTGATTCTGCTGTTATCATAAGGTCTCATGGGTCATTGGTTCCTTTAACATATAACACCATTATAAATACATGGTGATCAATACTAAAGATCTTACTACTTTATAAACATAGCCTTTAATAGATTTAGACGGTTACGAAAAATATCATACAATTTTCCTAACGGTCAGATTTTTGCTCACTCTAAACGTTAGCTTAACATTTCTTAGTGTTATATATCTACATATCTTAAGTAATGCATAATGTGTTAATCATTTAAGACATCATATAGCATACTTTCATGAACTGACATTCCTATAGCATGAGTTTAAGCCTAGGAGTGGAACGATCCAATCCTCATTCGCTTAAACTATGGCTCTGATACCAACTTGTGACACCCCATTTCTATTGTTTGCAAATACTATGGTTTTTCGTATAAATACATGAATACAAAAATACGGTTTATCAAAAACCGTTAATTTTCATGCTTAAAAATAGTGGGTGTTACAAATCCATATCAAAACTAACCATAGTAAGCAAGAAAGGATTAAACCTTGAGTCCAAGATAGGAGCTAACTCGAGCTCCACTCCAGCTAAACTTCATCCAATTATAGCATAACATTTTAACCTGGAATACATGGCAAAACATATAATACGTAAGACAATAATGTCTCGTGAGTTACATGAGTTTTAGACTCAAATCTTTAACTTCTTTTTTCCAATTTTTTTATGAAATTCATAACGTAAAACATCTGTCAAAAATTTATAGTAATAATATACTATAACTCTTTAATTTTCAAAATCATTTCATAATATACTTTGCAAAAATAGCATTTTTCTTACTTTCTTTGACTGGTATTATAAACTTGCTGGATTTTTATACTTAGGGCTTTAATCACCATAAGTGATACCCCAAGTCTCTACAGCTAGAAAGAACAGATCAATCCTCACCAGTAGAAGTTGCTTAGGAAATCTACTTCGCGATGGGGCTTTTTCCCCAGTAGACTCCATACCTAACCAGGGTAGGTGGAACACGACATGGTTTCCTTACTAACATTGCTTGATACAAATACCAGTCATACAAAATACTTTCTGCTTACTTGAACATTACTTACATACATAGTGGCTAAGTGCCAAACTTCATCATTTCTGTCTTTATGGCTAAATGTCAATTTATAACTTTCATCACATATTAATCATATATCTAAAACATGTCTTTATAACATTCTAGGCTTAATGCCAAATCATACTTTCCAAACATCTTATGGCTATATGCCCATTCATACTTGAAAACGTATACAGTTTGTAACCAAAACATACTTCTTAAACATCTTGTGGCTATATGCCTATTCATACTTGAAAACATATATGGCTTGTAATCAAAATATACTTTCACATAATTGGTTCATAGACCAACATACTTTCACTCAATTGACTCATAGGCCACTACATACTTTCACTTAATTTGACTTGTAGTTCAAAAACATAACTTCAAATATAGCATTATACTTTCACAACCAAGTTAGAAATATTAATCTTGCATATAATTTCACATATAGAAATTTTATAAGAAGTTTTGAATATACTTACTTGACATGTACCCCAGAATGGGTAAAAATACTGCATGTACTCACCTCATGTATTGCTAGTGGATTATCTAAACGTTCCTTGCATTCATACTCTTTCGTGGTCCAATAATCATTTGGCATGAACCTATAATTAACATGTTATACATTAACATTCATTCCAACTGACTCTTTAACTCATTAGAGTCCTTATTATACCAATACGGGTCATAACAAGTGTATAACTTCTAACTAACTAACTTTATATGAGTCGTATCTCATACGTATTTCACTACAGTACCCTCGAGAGGTCGTATTCCCGGTTTAATAATTTTCCATGACTTTTCAAACCATCATGGACTTGTAGTTAAAGTTTGAAGTCATTTGGACATGCCTAGCATCGAATTCAAACTTTAAAAGCCCCTGAATAAACACACGACTCGTGCAAAATTAAGCCTAGAGGGAGCACGACTCGTGCATGCATTAAATAACAAGGTACTTTGGCCTGCAGATGAAACACGACTCGTGCATAATGAGCACGACTCTTGCATAATGAGCACGACTCGTGCTCATGCTGGGCAGTTCAGTTTCAGTCTGATTTTTGCACTGTAGCTCCCTGTTTTTGCACATTAAGTCCTTATTCCAGTTCTTAATCATTTTGGATTTATTCCAAGACTAAAACCATCCATTAATATCAAGTTTTAACCCATAGAAATCAACTCAATTATATGAATGCAGAATTTAGGGTTCTTGAGCCAAAAACCCTAAATTCCACCAAATCATCAATATCATTTGTTTCAAATACATGTTCTTATCATATGAACATGTTTCAACTTAGAAATCATATAAACATCATGGATCATTCTGGAATTACAGTTTTCAGTCCATTCCATAAAGACCCATCAAGAACACTTAGGTTAGAACTCAAATTACTAACCTTATTACTTGAAATTCTTCAATATCCAAGCTATTACTTCAATTCCTTGTTCAATCTTCGTGATTTCCAGAAATCGTGACTTCAAGAGCTTCTCCCGTAGCTTCTCAAATGTTCTGTAAACCTATGGGAGATATTTCTCTCTTTTTATACTTCCATATTTACACTCTAACCCCTTAAGTTCCATTTCTTGAATTTTGGCCACAAAATCAAGTTTTATCACCTAAAACTTAGTTTCTTACATTTTTAGTCCTAAGACTAAAATTTATAACTTCATAATGATTTCTGCATATAGCCAAATGACCAAATTACCCTCTTCATGGTAAAATGACCATATTGCCCTTTTTCACCAATTTTCTCCAAACTCTTGGAATTTTACTACATTTCCCGCTACATTATTTTAAAAACTTTCAGAATTTTTGGTCTTTACCTTAAGCATTATCTCAAATATAAATTCAAGATTTTTGGGTCGTTACATACAGGGATCGAGTGATATGCTTCGTGCTTGTCATTTGTGAACTTAGGTAGGTGCCATTGTGGTAAGTTGGACTTTTATGAGATGGACGTGGGTTTGGGATAGTTGCATCATGCATTGCATTTGCATATCATAACTATCTATTTTGAGTAAATCCTTATCATGTTTTAAATAACTTTTGAAGTGTGTGTCAAAACTATTTTTGGAGGTTTGTCCCGAGTGTGGTAGTTCACTACCCGCTCTGAATGGGTCAACCTCGGGTAAACTCACTAGGCATTTCAATTGCCTAACTTATTTTGATGTGTACTCAGGTTGAGGAGTTTAGATGACTTTAGGAGAGCTGTACGTTTAGAAGGCCACGTGTTGTGTGGTTTCATTTAAGCTGTGTAATGGTATTTGAATTGTTACAACATCGCTACTTTATAAACTAAAATGTTTTATCTAATATGGGACCAAACGATGTTTTCCGCAACTTAAACCTAAATTATTTCTCATTAAACCCCAAGTGTTTTAAAAATGGTTTTGAAAGAAAATAACTTATTTGAATATGTTGAAATTGAAGTTTTCACTAAAAGATGATTTTTGGAACAATGATGATAAACCATGAGTTAAAATGATGTTTTATGAAATGCCTTAAGCGAGGGTGTTTCATTTTCGCAGTCAATGTTCAATTTTCGCAGTTAGTTTTCAACTTTTTGCGGTCAACGTTCAACTTTTCGCGGTCAATGTTCAATTTTTCGAAGTCAAACTTTTACCGTTTTCCTATAAAAATTTAAAAATAAGAAAAACAAAATTTTCGCAGGTGGAGAGTCGCAGGTGGCCACAGGGTTTCGCAACCACCAACGAAAATTCTAAAAAGAGTTTCTAATGAAAAAGAAAATTATTTATAAAAGTGATATTTCCGTAGGTGAGGGAATATTTTGCAGGTCACGTCATACTTCTCGAAGGTACCATAGCCCATCTGCGAAATCTATTAGTATTTTGGTTATTTGACTAATTTTTAGATATTTTTAGCAAAAAGTTAATAGATTAAGCTAAATTTGTCATATTTTCTTTTTTTAATGTTTGATGTAATTATCTTATAAATATTATTTCATATTGTAGATGACGGTACTCTAATGGAAGATCTGATATTTTTCTTGATATGTTTTATTAATTTTTCTACACAAAGTTCTGATTAACTTATTCGAAATGATTAAAGACAACGATTAGCGAAGGTGAAAATCATATGTGTACCACAAATCATATATAATATTACTTTTTTAACACGACAAAGTGAAAAAATAAAATAAAGTCATGCACTTTTGATGATATTTACCTTCTAGGATTTTATTATGTTTCACAAACCGAAAAAAAAAAAGGAAAAACTACTACTTTTTTATTATAACTAACAATCCATACTTTTTTTGTTAAAAAATAAGAAAGAATTACGTTTTAGTCTTTACAAACTTTTATAATTATGTGTATATTTTTACATAATTTGAAATTATGTATATATTCTTACAAATCTTAAAAAATCACATGTATACCCAAAAGATTAATTTAATAATTATTAATCTTTAAAAAAATTAAAAACAAATTTTAAATTAGATTATACCCAAGTTACTAAAATATCCTATGAAATCCTTCTATAATCGACAACTCTTTCACACTTAAACAACCGATCACAACAAATTCGGCTATAATCACATATTCAAAATCAAATGATAAGAAATTGTAAATACTTATATGTTTTGAAAATTTGAGACAAGGGTAGTATGAAAGGTCATAATTTAATTAGTTTTTAAAACTATAAAAAATAGAATTAAAAATAGTTTTTTAATTTTCAAAATGATTACTTATTATTAAATTAATCTTTTGGATATATATGTAATTTTTAGGATTTGTAAGAATATATACATAATTTCAAATTTTATAATGATATATAAGTAATTATAGAGGTTTGAAAGGACATATACCAAGTTCTCCCAAAAATGGAAGATGAATATAACATAATGAAATACAATAGTGTAAAGTTTCTTGTAGAATAACATTTTGTTTTTTCTGTAATATATAAATCGATTTTTAGATGAAATATGAAGTCATATATGCAAAAATATAAACCATATAACCCAAGTATGAGATATGTTTCATTTTAAAGGAATGTGGGTGTATATTTATCTATAAAAACTCTTTATTAAATAATATGAAAAAGACAAAACTATAGAAATGGCCTCTGTAGTATGTACAAAACTGTGCCTAATGTCCAAAATCTTTTTGATTCGTAAAAGTAGTCATTATTTCACTGTTTTCGTTTCATTTTGGTCCCTCTGGCTAACGTGTTGGGTCACGATTTGACAATAAATGCGGAATAAGAACAACACCAATCAGGATCCAATATGTCGAATGATTCGATTCAACAATGTTTTACAATTGGGTTTTACTATGTGTGTTTCTCTCTCTATCACTATGACTAAGCTCCCTCTAGAATCATTGACTATAAACTAATGAATAAAACACTATATATAGTCAAATAAATAAGTGAGCCCAATGCACAAGCCCACAAATATAAGTGGGCCTTCCTCATGCCACAAAGTCATCTTAAATGAAGAACTTTGCACCCAACAATCTTCTTCTCAAAGATCGGAATGGATGACGTGGCATAGGAAGCGAATCAAGAAACGCCTAAATAATCTTCTTCGGCAATTTTCTTGAATGACCAATAAATATCTAACAATCATCCCCTTTTTATGATCAACGAGATCATAAAACTATATGGTCATGAGAACGCGTTCAATCCATCCAAAAAATCCATCCAAAAATTGATCCAAAACTCCCTCTTGAAAAATGCATCAAGATCATGAAGTACCAAGATCCAATAATATTGCTTAATTCACAAAAGTGAAGAGCAACAGTGAAAAACCCATTTCTTTTCATTGTGAGAATTGGATCAGTCCATTAAGCCCAGATCGAAATAAATGGCAAGCCCACCAATATGTGAAAGCCAAAATTTGAAACATACGTGATTAAATTCAGATTAAAACCACTGGCCCGAATCTGAAAATAAGTGTGGCCCAAATGCAGCCCAATTCGGATTTAGTTCAAGCCCAAATGTGATCTTGGAGACATACCATCGGATTGACAGACTACATATTTCGAATTACATGTAAATCTTGAATGGGTCACGTGCATTTCACATGAATTCAAGATAATGTTCACTTTCCTTTCCCATTTAATGTTGCAGTTTGCTTTTTCAATAACATGAGGCGTGTTGCAGACTATAACATTAAAAAAATGATATACCTTTGCATTTGACGTGTCCTTGACTGGTATAGACTTAAAAACTTCTCCATTTTAATATACGATTCCCCATGCAGCCTTTACCAATTTCATTTTAATAATCGGATATTAGAGAGGGCCAAAGTCTTTGTACCGGATGAAGATAGAGAGGTAACAGTCACATTGCATGAAGTAGGGTCGGCACAGGCTGTACTTTCAATTCTAGAGGGTGGCGTGTTGGAAAAAAAGAAATACAGTTGTCTTTTAGTTGGATTTGAACACGATAAGTTACGAGAGTTTATTTTTCCCATAATTTGTACCTTGTAAACAGACAGCTGGAGTACACTGTGTAGCCGTTTGAGAAGCAAAAGTAACATGTTGCAGTCATAAAGAATTGTCTTATCACCTTGTTGCATCATGTAAGAGAGGAGAGACTTATACTATGCGTTCGGTTCCCAGACATGTATTTACATTTGACAATTGTTTTTCCATGCATGTTGTAGTAACTTTTCAACATTTTCTTTTTCATATTAACCAACGAGTTTCCAAAATAACCTTTATTTCATTTTGCCTTCTTTCAATAAAACTTTCCAAACAGATGTTGGTCTTCATTTTTGTCGTTGCACAAAAACAAGTTCAGAAGAAAGCATGTTGCAAGATATATGAGCTTCAGACTCCAAAGGTAAAGTAGAGAGTTCAAAACATACTTACGTTTTTCTTCATATTTTTCCAATTACATTCATCTCTTCTTTACTCGGAACAGATCAAAAACTCCGAAGAGTGTCATGGATTTGGAGTCTTCTTCTCCATTTCATCAGTTCCGAAGAGTCAAGAATTCGGAGTCGTCTTCTTCATCACATCAGTTCCGAAGAGTTTCAAGAATTCGGAGTTGTCTTCTCCATCACATCGGTTCCGAAGAGTTTCAACTCTTCATAGTCATTATCTCTATCTCAGAGCTCCGAAGAGTATCAAAACTCTAAAGAGTATCAAGAATTCGGAGTCTTCAACAAACTATATGATTTCTTGAATTTTTGGGAACCCAAATCATTTTTGAACATTTTGAAAAAATTTTCTCATAAACTCCACTCCGAATAACTGAAAAACAACCATAGAAATTTGTGATCTTTTTGTTGGAACAAGAAAATATTCAAACAATTCATTATACCATCCCCATTCTTTAGAAAAATTTCTTCTTTGAGCATAAATTTCAGAAAACTTTCTTTTAACCACTGCACACTTTTTAACATTTTTCACTTCTGGCTTTGAAATAAGAACACCCTCAGAAATTTTCTCTTTGGGAACCCATATCATTTTCGTTTTAGGCTTTTTCTTCTTCTTTTTCTTCTTTTTAAACTTATGAACACAAGATCTAAAACAAGAACTTTGTTCATCTTTTTGAGTTGGAACTGAAGCCTTCGGATCCGAAGCCTTTGGATCATAAGGGCTTCGGAGTTGATAATTTTGATTTTCAACTAGTGTGAGTTTTCTATAAGGTTTCATGCCTTCAAACATTTTATTTGAGACTGAAGAACGATTAACTTTGGATTTCGTTTCTTTTGAAGTTTCAGCAACAAACAGAACTTTCACTAAACATTTTTCTTTCAAATCCAACCCCCCCTTAACCTTTGCATCTTTCTTTTCAGGTTGAGGACCGAGTATAGATCCGAAGTGTTCCTTGGATTTTCCAGAAACATGAAGATGAAGAACATCATCTTCAAAGTCTTGAAGAGCACGAATAACACTTGCATCTTCAACCAGAGAAACATATCTTCTTGTAGATTTTCGATTTTCAACCCCTTTTTTCTTATCAATATCTTTAAGAACAATCATCATTTCTGAGAACAAATCTTTGTTTATTTCATGTTTCAAAGGATCAAAAACGAATCTTCCATATGAATCTTTAATACCACCAGAAACAAGTGTATCATTTGTAATCTTCAGATCTCTTAACACAAATCCCATAAATTGTTCAAAGTTGACTTTATATTTGAGATTATCAACAATAACAGTCCATATTTTCGAGTTTCTTGCTTCCATTTTCGTTTTGAAAAACAAATAATCACAGATCTGGAATAAAACTAGAGAGAGAAAGTGGATCTGAGGTGGGATTTTAGAGAGAGAAAGTAGATCTGGAACGATTTCTAGTGAGAGAATCAGCTCTGAACGAATTTTCAATGATAAAAACGAGATCAAAGCCAATATTGATCAACATAAACAAATCAGAGATGAAAAACAGATCATAATATTGATTCCATATCAGAAAAAACTCACAAAAACTGAAGATAGATATTTGAAAATTTGAATTCTGATTGATGTTGTGGTGGGTTATCAAATCAGGAACCGTCCTTGAAATAATCTATTAAATCTTCAAGGTTTGGCTCTGATACCAATGTTGGGTCACGATTTGACAATAAATGCGGAATAAGAACGACACCAATCAGGATCCAATATGTCGAATGATTCGATTCAACAATGTTTTACAATGTGTGTTTTAATATGTGTGTTTCTCTCTCTATCACTATGACTAAGCTCCCTCTAGAATCATTGACTATAAACTAATGAATAAAACACTATATATAGTCAAATACATAAGTGAGCCCAATGCACAAGCCCACAAATATAAGTGGGCCTTCCTCATGCCACCAAGTTATCATAAATGAAGAACTTTGCACCCAACATAACGGCCGTTAGTTGTCATTCGTTATCTTCCCTGTATGCCCAGCACACGATGACAATTTGGTCCTTTCACATGTAGGGACTTTACCCATATAATGCCCCGCATCATTGTTAATTAGAAATAGTATTAATTAATTAAATAATTTGTATCTACGTAATTGATAGTAGCAAAGTCCATTTGGGTTGCCCTCATAGCTAGAGGTTTGACAGAAAAACCAGAAGAGAGAAAGATTGATTTATTATGTAATTAATTAATCAATATAAATAAAATAAATAGTTTATTAATATATTATGTTGATAATATATTAATTAGAAATAGTATTAATTAATTAGAAATTAATCTGGAATTAATTGGAATTAATTTGGTGATTAATTGAATTAATTAAAGGTGCAGGGGCAGAATTGTAATTATTAAATAGTTGAGTAGTGACAGTTTTGGCAGCTGGTGGTTGGCGAAATTATGGATTTGATAATCCATGATTTCGAATATAATATATAGATAAATAGAGTTTGAATTAAATGATAAAATGTTTATCGTATTTGAATTCAAAAGGTTTATCTGTAACCACCTGGAGCCTATAAATAGGGAGCCTGACACCCCATTAGTCTGCACCATTGTATTCTGCTTCCCTACTCTCTCTGGTTTTCGAGTTCCTGGCTATTGGGTGTGATTCCATTTGAGGCACAACATTTGTGGTGCTAAGCTTTCAAGAAATCAACTAAATATTAGTTTTTCTTTTATAGTCTTTTAGTAATATTTGGATTGGCCTTAGGGTTTATATTATATATTATTCAAATAGTGAAAACTTAGATCCAAATTAAGTTGCATGTGAACTTAGGGTTTAAGTTTATTGTTTTGCATAAACCATAACAGTGGTATCAGAGCTTTTGGTTGTTTTCTGTTTGAATTGCTATAATAGTTATATCTTGAATTTAGGGTTTATAGAAACTAAACCCTAAATATGACCTAATCGATTTTAGGGTTAGGGTTTTTGAAACCTTATCCCCTCCCCAGTCTTATTTGCGATTTCTATCTAGGGTTTTATAAGTTTTTTTTTATTTTTGGTAATTGTGATTAATTAATAAATGGATAACCTTAAACCCTTATGTGATTTTCGAAATTTAGTGGGTTAAAGGATATGATTAAATTAATTTGATTAATTTGTGATGCATATCTGATTTAATTATTTAATTAATTGTTTAATTAAAAGATAAATATTAAATCAAATAGGTTTAAATTTAAATTTTAAATTAAAAGTTAATTTTCGAAAATTTAATAGTTAAACCATTAATATTTTAAAAGTTTAAAATACATCTTATATATATTATTATTAAAAGTTAATACCTATATGTATAAGAATTGGTCAGTCAAATCGCTAGTATGCCTCATTAACGAAGCTGGTATATAAAGGGGGGGGGGGGGGTATAAGGAAACTGCCTATAAAATGGTGGTTGAATGGGTGTCCACTCTCACCCACCGCTCCCTTGATCAGTGGAAGGTCGTTAGCAGAACGGGTTTGATAGGATCGCTTAATCTCACTAAAAGTATAATGTTATTAATCAAAGTACTAGAACCATTTTATAAAATCCCATATCTAGTTACTTTAGGAAAAATGTGAAAGATATGCTAACCTATGAAATTACACATTACACTTTATTGGTCATTAGTGGAGCGTGTGTGGTTAACCGACACACTAATAGGGACTAGTAAAGAGTAGTAATGGGTATCTCAAATTTATCATTGTTGATGGAGTGCGTGTACTTTCTCGGCACATCAATTTGAGATGATAATTGACATTGAGGTTACCAAGCTAATTTGCATGGTTATTCACATCTTCTTTGTGATCCTCGGCATCCCAGTCACAAACGGAAGAGCATAGTCCAAGATTAAAAATAATATTGAACAGTTAAATAATCTCAAAGATCTAGGAATTTCACTTAATATGATTATCTTCTGCGGTGGAATTGGTGAATCGTCATTCACCTACCTTTATAAAATTTACAATTAGATTACGACATCCCTCTTCTAGGTTGTAAATTATATAGTTGGATCCTAGCCTTAATAATTATTCTTGTGTTAATATTAAGGAATACATATCTAATTAAAACTACCTTCTTTTATAGATGTATTCCCCAGCTGATGCATCTGCTCCCCAACCCGCACCCCACTCCAACAACAGTAACGTCACTTCAATCCTCTCATTATGATCCAAAGTGACATTGGATGGCACGAAATACAATGATTGGATGAGGAACATAAAAATGGCATTAATGTTTGAGAACAAAGAGTATGTTCTTGACAAAGAGCTTATTGAAGTTGACCCCAATACAGCTACTCCCGAGGAATATGCCTCGTACAAGAAACATTATGATGATGCGACCAAAGTAGCCTGCATCATGGTTGCTACAATGGTTCCCAATTGCAAAGGTTTTACGAGGACTACTAGCCAAATGAGATACACAAGGACCTTGCAGAAAATTTCCGCAAGCGAGCTCGTGTGGAGAAATGTGAAGTAGTCTGAGCCCTCATGACTACTAGGCTGAAGGACGGAGAGTCTGTGTGCACTCACGTGCAAAGAATGCAGAGTTATGTGGTGAGGCTGCAAAAGCTGAATATGCAGATCGACGAGGAATTGGCTATTCATATGGTCTTTAACTCCTTGCCGAGTTGTTATGACCAGTTCATACTGGCATATCATTTAAACAACACTCAGACCACATTGGCTGAGCTACATAACATGCTACATACTGTAGAAGACGGGCTGAAAGGTAAAGGTGTACCTTCTGTGAACACTCCTGTCTTGGCGATTAGACAAAGGAAAGGAAAGAAGAGGAAAGGTCCTCCCAAACAGAATTGGAAGGACAAGGTTCAAGCCGGGTCATCCAGTTATGGCCAAAGACCCAGGCCTTCTGCTATTCCTCATGTCTCGAACCCCAAAGATGTCGACTCTTTTATTGCAAAGAGAAGGGCTACTGGAAAAGAAGCCGCCCCAAATACTTGCAGGACATCAAGAATGGCAAAGTGAAGCCATCGTCAGCAGGTATATGTTGGATTAGGTGTCTAAGCCATGACTAATAATTTGTATTTACCTAATTGATAGTAGCAAAGTCCATTTGGGTTGCCTTCAAAGCTAGAGGTCTTTCTTCACTTGAATTCTAATTCCCATCCGAACTCAAATGGGGATTGATTTGGTAGAAATCCAGGAGAGAGAAAGATTGATTTATTATATGATTAATAAATCAATAGAAATAAATTTTTTATTAATATATTATGGTGATAATATATTAATTAGAAATTTTATTAATTAATTAGAAATTAATATGGAATTAATTTGGTGATTAATTTGATTAATTAAAGGTGCAGGGGCTGAATTGTAATTATTCAATAGTTGAGTAAGTGACAATTATGGCAGCTGGTTGTTGGCGAAAATATGGATGAGATAATCCATAATTTTCGAAAATAATAATATAGATAAATAGGTTTGAATTAAATGATAAAAGGTTTATCTTGATTTGAATTCAAAAGGTTTATCAGTAAGGTTTATCTACAACCACCTGGAGCCTATAAATAGGGACCCCAGGCATCCCTTTTCTGCGCCATTCTTATACCTCCCCTCTATATGGATTTCGACCTCCTTCAGCTTCATGGGTGTGACTTCATTTGAGGCAAGACACTTGTGTTGCTTAGCTTGCAAAAACAACTAAAGGTTAGTTTTTCTTTTGTAATTCTTTTAGTAACTTTTATTTGGCCTTTAGGAACTTGTTACATGTTCAAATACTGAAACGATAGATCTTATTAGGTTGCATGAGAACTTAAGGTTTAAGTTTTGCATAAAACCTTTCAGTGGTATCAAAGCTTTTGGTTGTTTTCTGTTTGAACTGTTGTAATTGTTATTCCTTGTATTTAGGGTTTATATAAATTAAACCCTATAAGAGGCTTAATCTTTTTTAGGGTTAGGGTTTTCAAAACCCTAGCCCCTCCCCCCTTCTTTTTGCAAAATTAGCTATTAGGGTTTAGAAGGTTTTTCTATTTTTGGTAATTATGATTATTTATAAATTGATAACCTTAAACCCTTATGTGTTTCGAATTTTAGTGGGTTTAAGATAGGATTAAATTAATTTGATTAATTTGTAATGCCTATCTGATTAAATTATTTACTTAATTGATTAATTAAAAGATAAATATTAAATCAATAAAGGTTTAAATTTAATTTTAAAATTAATTGTTAATTAAAAAAAATTAAATAGTTAAACCATTAATATTTTAAAAGTTAAAATACATCTTATATATATTATTATTAGGAGTTAATATTATATGTGTAAGATAATTGGCCAGTCAAATCAATAGTAGGCCTCATTCACGAAGCTGGTCTATAAGGAGGGTATAAGGAAACTGTCTATAAAATGGCGGTTAAATGGGTGTCCACTCTCACCCACCGCAGTCTTGATCAGTGGAGGGTCGTTGGTCGAACGGGTTTGATAGGACCACTTAATCTCATTAAAAGTATAATGTTATTAATCAAAGTACTAGAACCGCTTTAATAAAATCCCAAATCTAGTTACTTTAGAAAAAATGTGAAAGAGATGCTAACCCATGAAATCGCACATTACACTTTATGAGACATTAGTGGAGCGTGTGTGGTTAACCGGCACACTAATAGGGGATCATAAAGAGTAATAAAGAGTAGTAATGGGTTTCTCATGATTTATCATTGTTGATGGAGCGTGTGTGGTTAACCGACACATCAATTTGAGAATATAAATGACATTGAAGTTACCGAGCACATTTGCATGGTTATTCACATCTTGTTTGTGATCCTCGGCATCCCAGTCACAAATGGAAGAGTATAGTCCGATATTAAACATGCCATTGAACAGTTCAATGAATCTCACAAATCTAGGAATTTCATAAGACTAAAATTGATAAATGTTTATCTACCTTAAGGACCATTATGTTGTGATTACGGCATCCCTCTTCACAGCATAATTGGGAGATTTTGGATCCTAGCCTTGTTAAATAATATATTGGGTAATTGTTTAAGAAGGATTAAAATTAATCTAATAAATTCAAATTTTATAGATGTCTGAAGAAAGTGTCATTCTCCTCCTTCACCCTTTTCTGAGAGCTTCAGAAAGTACCTGTTAAAAATTAGAAAGTCGGTGGAAAGGCTGACTGACCTATACTATGTGGAATGGCTTCGTAAATAGAGAATGGTTGAGGAAAGGTTTCGAGAACCAGTTGAAAAGGAAGTTCGTTGCTTCATGCTATTGATCATTGACCACGAGTTCCGAAGGGATTTAGAATTGCTCGGGTCAGATGAGTTAGCACGGCTGGTTGAGGAAAGGTTCTGAGAACCAGTTGAAAAGGAACAAACTAGGATCTTTAAAGGGCTTGAAGTGTGCAAGCTAGAAGGAAGTAGCACCAGTTCGCATGTTCTCAAGATTGAGGGATACATAGACGAACTTATAAAATTGGTCACCCCTTTTGATTGGGAGTTAAGCATTAACTCGAATCACTGTTATGTTCATCCAGATATACAGGAAGGGAAACCAGGGTGAGACTATCATGAGAATGTATTCAATGTTGACTCTATATGAGTCGTTCATAGAGAAGCATAGTTCCAGCTGCTTCGGGATTGAGTCTAGTAATAAGGCGCATCAAGAAATGATCTAGATCGTCTGGACCGGTTCTTCGATGTCTCAAACTGGGAATCTATAGGGTGGGAAACAGTCACAGAAAGACTGAAAAAATGCTCCGAAGCAGAATAGTTTGGAAACTCAGGAATATCTTGAAAACTCAGAACTCCTAATCCTTATTTCCTTGATACAGGATGTGTTTCTCACATTTGCTCTGTATGCATGGACTTTGTAGGATGCATGATATTATTGCATAGGAGCATATACGGATTGGATCTGAAGCTCATGCAGTTTTGGGGTTTAGTTAGATATTATGATATTGTTATTAGCTTATCAGATACTGTTGGATCTACGCGCTACCCAACTCAACTAAAACCAATTGGCGATAGAAGAGGCGCATACCCGCACCATATAGTGCATTCAGCCCTCTAGTGCCTGCAGCAACTCCACGATCGCCTACGGCATTCGACTGCGACTTGACACATGCCTACGTCGCCATGGGGCTGAGCATTTCTGCCCCAACAATCCCCCCCTCAGAAATTGATCCCTGAGAGAATCGAACCCGCGACCATAGCTCTGATACCACTTGTTGGATCTAGGCGCTACCCAACTCAACTAAAACCAATTGGCGATAGAAGAGGCGCATACCCGCACCATATACTGCATTCAGCCCTCTAGTGCCTGCAGCAACTCCACGAGCGCCTACGACATTCGACTGCGACTTGGCACATGTCTACGTCGCCGCGGGGCTGAGCATTTCTGCCCCAACAGATACGAGCAACATTGTCCGTAATATAGTACTTTGTCCATGGATATTTTTGTTTTAATAAAATGTTGATTTTCTTTTAATACATGTTTGTTTAAATTATCCTTGAAATGTTGTATGAGTGTGTTAATTGCATGGATGGTAATAACTTGAATGTTGATGCATCCAAAGTGTTTGGATCCATGAATTGTGTCCTCTATGATTTTAAAGTAAATTTTATAAGGATCAATTCAACCAAAGGTCCAGTTGGACAGTACTTTGGAATCATTTGACTTAGAGTCACATGATGAATTGAGTTCTTAATAAAATCAATTGTTGTAAGAAATGAATCACCCAAAGATCCAATGGATGGGATCTTGGAATCAGTTGACTTAGAGTCAGGTGATGAATGCATATCTTGAACAAAATTAACAAAGTCATAAATGTACATAGAGATGTAAAAGACATTAAGATTCTGAGCAATAGACACATTAGTTGATGTGATTTGCTCGAATCTACAAATAAAACACAATTAGTTCTACTTCATAATATTTGTCGATCAGTATGACAATTATGGATTTACTTATCATAATAAGCGATTGATTGAAACCTTGAACTGTTCAAGGACTTCAAATGAAGTATAAGATCAACATAACCTGAGTGACAACATAAATTGAGAAAATGTTTCATTGTTCATCCTCTTCTAAGAACATTAATGGTTATAATGTCTTTTAGGGAAGATGATGGAGCATTGGTCGAAATAGTTTGATCCTCAATGTATAATATACACTTCCAATTAGTTTTTAATAAATTGGATATTCAACCAGTCAGACCATAAAAGCGTATGCAGACCACATCCTAGACTGTGTAGGTTGGATAGACACTGTCTGAAATGTAAAGCAGAGTTTGACCCTACTTGTACATGGAAGGTCCAATGTCATGCAGCGTTCGTCCGAACCTCGTAACATGCCTGTTACTAATCAACAGTGTCGTTTCATTGGCCATCCCAGCTGTACCAATGAAAGAAGAGTTCTTTTGGAAAGGACTTATATTCTAAGGAAATAGTGGGAGTAAGAATAATCCTGAATGAGTTCAGGGATTTAGCCAAGTGAAAGAACAGAGAGTCATCACTAGGCCTTGACCAGGAATCAGATTCCTGTTAAACATGACATACTCTTCTCTTCGCTTGACCAGTAGTGTTTGTCATTATCATAAGGTATCATGATCTGGGTAACATACTGATTAGTGGTAAAACACTAAAGATGGTACGGATAAGCAATCCGACTACTTGGAAGCATTGGTGAGCCCAGTTGCTGCCAAATAAGAGAACCTTAGGGCGAGACACAGTTTATGTGACTATTTGACTGATTTTACACCTAGTCTAACAACCAGTGGGAGTAATTGAATCATCAAAAGAAAGCGACATAGATAGAAATGTACTTACAAAACATCTGGTTGAGTGAGACGATACTCAGAGTCAAGTAATTGATTATAAGAGAAGTGCTTTCAATAGAATATGAAATCGAGAAGGATACTGTTTGGTATAACTGCACCTTGTGAGTCGTTAGTGGAGCGTGTGTGGTTTACCGGCACACTAATAGGGATTCATAAAGAACATGCCAATACAAAAGGTACATGGCCCCAGGATCCATCCCACGGGGCACCTCGCAAGAAAGGATATTCGGATTCTCAAAATATGCTAAAGGTTTGGATTTTGTGAATAGCCTGAAAGATCCCCATAAGTATGTCAGAAAAGTTTGGACTTCAGTGAGAGTATCGTTGTCATCTGCCTATCACTGTATCTTGTATCTTGGTTACACATTGTTTCTAGGAAACATATCTTATCATTACAAAGTGTAATGACTTGACATTAAGAGATGGTTCGCTATGAAAGACTTAATAAATATACAATGTACTCAAGTGGTTGCAAACATCTATTAGATAGCTCAAAAAATTCTGCCAATGTGATATTGATGAGATTCAAGATGCATAGCCCTAGGAAAGGAGTTTCCTCTCATTGCAAAGTATGATGACTTGGCATGAAAGATATAAAGCAGGTACAACACACTCACGTAGTTCACAGACATCTATCGGATAGATGAAATCGTCAGTATAGACCTAGCCATTGTGAGCATGATCTTAATAAGATTCAAGATGCATGAGAAAGAGTCTCCGAAAGGAAATATTTTCTGAAAGTCATGACACAGGGATTATAAGTAATATTTAGATTTCGAAAGGGTTTGGAATTAGATCGGATTCCACGAGATTCTTGGATCGATCAGAAGTGTCAGGAACATGTCCTAATGACTTGATGCTTAGAACATAGTAAGTTGGATTCAGGATATAACATGGCTGAAAATAGTGGATGGATCATTGAACACACCTGATAAATCATTGGGAAATGATTAGGGTGAGTGTGATAGTAATAATTTGAAAGGAGTTTTCAAATCGGTAATTTTTAACATCAGGACGTGGTGCTAAAGGACTTCATGTTTAAAGAGTTTCGTTGGTATTCTAATGGAGTGCATGTGCTTCACCGGCACATCATAACATCTCGAAATAGTCTTAGGGTGCAGTCATGTAGACTAAAGACCCCGAGAACTGTGGGAAGTCGCAGTACACGTCACCAGAATGGATTTGCAAGAGAGAAAGACAAAATGACAAATTGAGATATCATCGTAAGAGTATCCGATTGGATCATCTGCAATGAAGTGTATTAGTGTAAGACACTTTGGATACATAGAAAGAGTGAAAAAGTTCATGTAGACATAGATATAAAATTCGAATTGAAAGTTTAAAAGAAAACAAGATACCGATAATAGTATTATGACAGATCCGACTTGGTGATTAGCTCGTGGAGACTTGGTAATAAGCAGGAGTAGCTACCAGTTTGATTTTTATGTTTCGCCTTCGCATGTTTTACTTCCCGAATAATATAATTATTCGAAAGGTCTACAGTCGCTCATACTTTAGGAAGTAAGTATTCAATCAAGACTGTCATGAATTGGATTGTAGACTGTCTAAGGAGTTAGACATAGAAACAACATTGCTACAATGTTCATGAGTACTTAGAAATAGAGATTTGAGTATTGGGTAAACCCACGCTCAGAGAATTGCTTCATGGATTATATCACAAGCAATTTTGAGACGGTAATATCTTATGGTCTTAAAGCAGAGACATATGAGTTATAATTTGCAAGTCGATTGTTCATTGATAATATGTAAATGCATCGGTAACTCGATGTTATAAAACGTATTGTTGTGAGCGATTTGATTGGTAAAATATATAAGCATATGAGTCGAAGCTTATTCGTTCCTTGACCGTGATGGGAAACATATATCTGTAGGCCTCTCGATGATTTTGAAGCTGACTAAACTGCTGGCCGGCAGGACTGAATTGATGTGTTCAATTAGAAGTCTTATGTCATGCAAATCGGCAATCGAGCAACAAAGTATCGAACAGAGATTGATCTCAATCCATGTCTCATGTCCGGAAATATCTTGTTGGACGGAGGATCATATGATCACTTATCTATGGACAGAACTGACTGGGTCAGAGTTCGGCAGCAGTTTCTAGGAAGCTACAATTTGCTGATCAATTAGTGGGTAAACTGGTAATTGTAGTCATAGACTTATCCAAGCAGGAGACTGTTGGATTAGGTTTCTAAGCCATGACTAATAATTTGTATTTACCTAATTAATAGTAGCAAAGTCCATTTGGGTTGCCCTCATAGCTAGAGGTTTGGTAGAAATTCTAGGAGAGAGAAAGATTGATTTATTATATGATTAATATATCAATAGAAATAAATTAAATAGTTTATTAATATATTATGGTGATAATATGTTAATTAGAAATTATATTAATTAATTAGAAATTAATCTGGAATTAATAGGAATTTATTTGATTAATTAAAGGTATAGGTGCTGAATTGTAATTATTCAATAGTTGAGTAAGTGACAATTTTGGGAGCTGGTGGTTGGCGAAAATATGGATGAGATAATCCATAATTTTCGAAAATAGTAATATAGATAAATAGGTTTGAATTAAATGATAAAAGGTTTATCTTGATTTGAATTCAAAAGGTTTATCTACAACCACCTGGAGCCTATAAATAGGGACCCCAAGCATCCCTTTTCTATGCCATTCTTATACCTCCCCTCTCTCTAGATTTCGACCTCCTTTAGGTTCTTGGGTGTGACTTCATTTGAGGCAAGACACTTGTGTTGCTTAGCTTGCAAAAAACAACTAAAGGTTAGTTTTTCTTTTGTAATTCTTTTATTAATTTTTGTTTGGCCTTTAGGAACTTGTTACATGTTCAAATAATGAAACCATAGATCTTATTAGGTTGCATGAGAACTTAGGGTTTAATTTTTGCATAAAACCTTTCAGTATATACACTATCTCTAAGAATTCATCATCTTCTTGTTCTTGGGTCCTTGACACAGGATGTGGTTTTCACATTTGTTCTGATTTGTAGAGCCTAAAGGAAAATAGAGAGGTGGAGCACGATAGAATAAACCTGATCATGTGCAATAGGCAATCGTCACCTGTAACCAAGATCGAAATTTATAGTCTAGTGCTCAGTAGTGATGTTTGTGTAGATCTTTTAAATTGTTGCTATTCGCCAGATATGGCAAGAAACATTATTTCATTTCATGCATTATTCAAACAAGGTTTTAAGTATTTTTTTTGATAATTTGAATGGTTCAATTTCTGTTTATAAGAATGGTGTCTGTATATTTAAATCTTTACCTTGTGATGGTATGTATGAAACTGTAACTTGTGTAGACAATTTAGGTAATAGTGTATTGCAGATTGATTCTTCTAATGGTGTAGAAAAGGCATGCTTGTGGCATTGTTGTCTTGGGCACATCCATAAGAAACGTATCGCCCAACTCCAAAAGGATGGAGTGTTGGAATCATTCGATCTCAAGTCGGATGATGTATGCGAATCTTGTCTGTTAGGCAAGATGACAAAGTCACCCTTCAAAGGGTCTTGTGAAAGAGGTGCAGGTCTGTTGGATATCATACACACAGATGTGTGTGGACCCTTCAGATCAACTACAAGGGATGTCAATTGGTTTTACGTGACTTTTACTGATGATTATAGCAGATATGGGTATATCAACTTAATCAAGCATAAGTTAGAAACTTTTGAAAAGGTCAAAGAGTTTAAGAATGAAGTTGAGAATCAATTGGGCAGGAAGATAAAGATGCTTAGATCTGATAGAGGCAGTGAGTATCTTATTATCGAGTTCCTTGACTATCTTAAGGAATGTGGAATTGTTTCACAGTTGACACCTCCTAGAACGCCACAGTTGACAACATCCTCAATCTTCCCATCCACTTCTAGGGATATGCCTTAGAGACTGCCGCCAACATCCTCAATCTTGTCCCTACTAAAAAGGTTGTCAAAACACCTCACGAGATGTGGACAGGGAAAGTTCCCTCGTTAGCACACATCAAAGTCTGCGGTTGTGAAGCTTTCGTAAGACGAGAGACTCACGACAAACTTGCAGCAAGAAGTGAGAGGTGTGTTTTCATTGGATACCTGAAACAGTCATTTGGATACTTGTTCTACAAACCGAGCGAAGACGTGGTCTTTGTAGCACAATGAGGAGTCCTTCGAGAGAGAGAGAGAGAGAGCTCATATTCAAAGAGGACAGCGGGTGTACTATTGACCTTGAAGAAATTCAGGAGTCATCCAATAAGGAAACCTTAGAAGAAACTAGCACCCAACATGAGGAAGAAGTTCCTATTGGTCCGACAGATAATTCATTACCTCTTAGACGCTCTAGTAGAGTTAGCATGCCACCCAAGTTTTATGGTTTCCATATAACTACAGATGGTGACACGTTTGTCAGTGATAGGACACTTGTAAATTTGGATGAGCCAACTAACTACAAGGAAGCAGTGGCAGGCCCTGAGGCTGCTAAATGGAAAGAGGCAATGGACAACGAGATCAAGTCCATGTATGACAACCAAGTTTGGAATTTGGTTGATAATGTACCAGGTCGAAAGACAGTTGGGTGAAAATGGATCTTCAAGAAGAATACCGACATGGATGGAAAGGTTCACACCTTTAAGGCTCGACTAGTAGCGAAGGGCTTTACTCAAACCCCGGTGGTTGACTATGATGATACCTTCGCACCAGTGGCCAAGATTAAGTCCATTAGGATAATGTTAGCCATAGCTGCGTTTCATGACTATGAAATTTGGCAGATGGACATCAAAACCGCTTTCCTTAACGGGAAGTTGGCTGAGGATGTTTACATGAGTCTGCCAGAGGGTTTTGTGGACGCAAAGTATCCTAATAAGGTGTGTAATCTTGAGAAATCAATCTACAGATTGAAACAAGCTTCTCGCAGCTGGAATCTTTGCTTCCATGAGAAAGTCAAAGAGTTTGGTTTCTCTAGGAGCGAAGATGAGTCTTGCGTGTATGTCAAGGCTAGTGGGAGTATAGTCACTTTTCTGGTGCTGTATGTCGATGACATATTGCTCATGGGAAACGATATTCCAACCTTGCAAGATGTTAAGTCTTGGCTTGGGAAGTGTTTCGCAATGAAAGACCTTGGAGAAGCAGCCTATATTCTCGGGATAAGGATATTGAGAGATAGGAAGAGGAAACTAATAGGACTTAGTCAAAGTACATACTTGGATAATGTACTAAAGAGGTTTAGTATGGAAAATTCCAAGAAGTGAGAGCTGCCTATCCAGAGCAATGCAAAATTGAGTAAAACTCAAAGCTCGAGTACAGATGAGGAGATAGCTGACATGAGTCGGGTACCTTACGCTTTGGCAGTAGGGTCGATCATGTACGCTATGACATGTACTCGCCTTGACGTGTCCTTTGCTTTGAGCATGGTCAGTCGTTATCAGGGTAACCCTGGTAGAGCTCATTGGATGGCTGTAAAGAATATTCTCAAGTATCTACGAAGGACGAAGGACATGGTTCTAGTCCTTGGTGGCAGTGATACATTGAGAGTTAGCAGGTACACTGACGCCAGCTTCCAGACATATAGATACAACGGCCGGTCTCAGTCGGGTTGAGTATTTCTTTTAAATTGTCGAGCGGTTACTTGGAAGAGTTCCAAGCAAGAGACGGTGGTTGATTCTATGTGCAAATCAGAGTACATAGCAGCAAGTGAAGCGTCAAAGGAAGCAGATTGGTTGAAAATTTTCATCGGTGACCTTGGAGTTGTCCCTGAAGGGTTTTCTAGCAATCAATGAACAAACAAATTCCTAAGTTCACATGCAACCCTAGAAAGATCTATGTTTCTTCTATGAAAATTATAAACTAAACATAAGGCCAACAATTATTTCTAAAGATCAAATAAGAAATTAACTAACCTTTTGATCTTGTTCTTGAAGCTAGCAGCAAAGAGATCCTGCCTCAAATGAAGTCACACCCAAGCAATAGAGAAGAGAGTCCAGCAGAGTAATCTTAGAGTGAAAATGGCGCATGAATTAGGGTACCATGGGGTTCCTTTTATAGCCTCCTAGGGTTACACCTGAAACCCTAAGGAGCCTCCAAAGTAGGCAAGCCTGTTGACCACTTGGACCAGATCCCCAAACCCTAATTAGGGTTTTCGCCAACCCTAGAGAAACCTCCAGGGTGGCGCCACTTTTTAGCCCCTAGACTTTTCTTTGCCAGTTATTCAACTATTAAATAAATACAAACCAGTCCCTGCACTTTTAATTAATTAATCTAATCACTGAATTAAATCCAATTAATTCTAGATTAAATATTAATTAATTATTATAGTTTCTAATTAATATATTAACACTTAAATATATTAATAAACTATTTATTTATTTCTATTGATTTATTAAACAATTAATAAATCAACCTTTCACTCTACACTAAACCTCCAGCTATGAGGGCAACCCAAATGGACTTTGCTTCAATTAACAAGATAAATATAAATATAAAGTCATGGCTTAGACACTTAATCCAATAGTCTCCCACTTGGATAAGTCTATGACTTTAATTTATCTTCTGATTAATAAACAACCTGCAGCTTCCTAGAAACTGCTGACGAACTCTGACCCAGCCAGTTCTGTCCATAGATAAGTGATCATATGATCCTTTGTCCAACAAGATATTTTCAGACACGAGACATGGACTGAGATCAATCTCTGTCCGATACTCTGTTTCCCGATTTCCGATTCTGCTTATGACTTTCGGACTTCTAATTGAACACATCAATTTAGTCTAGGCTTGCCAGCAGTTTAGTCAACTTCAAAATCATCGAGCGGCCGACAGATATCTGTTTCCCATCAGGGTCAAGGAACGAATAAGCTTTGACTCATATTCTTGTGTCTTTTACTTATCAAAATCGAACACAACAATTCGTTTTATAACATCGAGTTACCGATGTGTTTACGCATTATCAATGCACAACCGACTTGCAAATGTGAACTCATATGTCTCTGCTTTAAGATCATAATATATTATCGTCTCAACATTGCTCACGATGTAATCCATGAAGCAATCTATTGAGCGGGGTTTATCCAATACTCAAATCTCTATTTCTAAGTACTCGTGAACGTTGTAGCAGTCTTACTGCAATGTCTAACTCCTTAGACAATCTACAAACCAATTCACGACATTATTCGTTCATACTTACTCCCGAAAAGTATGAGCGACTGTGGACTTTTGAATAATCAAATTATTCGGGAAGTGAAACATGCAAAATTGAAACATAAAATCTGACTGGTGGCTACTCTTGCCTAATTACCAAGTCTACACGAGGGAATCACCAAGTCGGATTCTTCATAAGATTATTATCGGTTTCTAGATTCCTTTTTAAACTTTTAATTCATGTTATGTATCTATGTCTTCATGATCCTTCACTCTTTCTATGTATCCAAGTGTCATACATTGATACATTTTATCCAATCGGACATTCTTCCGAAGATATCTCTATTTAGTCATATACTGTCATTCTCACTTACATCTCCATTCTTGTGTACTGTGACTTTCCATGGTTCTTGGGATCTTTAGTCCACATGACCACACCCTAAGACCATTTCGAGATGTTATGATGTGCCGGTGACCCACATGCGCTCCATCGGAATACCAACGAAACTCTTTAACCATTAAGTCCTTTTACTTATTTGAAACTCTTTTCAAATAATTATTAACATTTACCCCAATCATTTTCCAATGATTTCTCACGTATGTACAGAATCCATTAAGTATTCCCAGCCAGGTCATATCCTGAATCTGACTCACTATGCTCTAAGCGTTAAGTCATCAGGACATCTTCATGACACTTTTGATCGATCCAAGAAGCTCGTGGAATTCGATCTATTCTTATTCCAAACCCTTTTGGAATCTTATGATTACTTACAATCCTTGTGTCACAATTTTCAATAACTATTTTCTTTAGGAGACTCTTTCTCATGCATCTTGAATCTTACTAAGATTATGCTTAGTATGGCTAGGTCTATACTGATGATAACATCTATCTGATAGATGTTCATGGATTATGTGAGTATGTTGCACCTTCTTTATATCTCTCATGCCAAATCATCACACTTTGTGATGATAGAAAACTCCTTTCCTGGGCAATGCATCTTGAATCTCATCAAGATCATCTTGGCAGAGTTTCGATCTATCTTATAGACGTTTATAACCACCTGAGTATGTCGTATTTCTATTAAGTCTTTCATAGCGATCCGTCTCTTAACACCAAGTCAATACACTTTGTAATGAAAAGAGACGTTTCCTAGAAACATTATGTAACCCACATATGGGGATAGTATATAATAGCGATAATCCCACTGGATTTGACACGGTTATGGACTATTCACAAAATCCAGAACTTTTGGCACAATTTGAGAATCTAAACCTTTCTGACATCTTAATGGAAATCTTTCAGCCCTTTCTCAAAATCCAATCCTTTGGCATATTTTGAGAATCTGAATATCCTTTCTTGCGAGATGCCCAAGGGGTAATCCCGGGTCCATGTACCTTTGTATTGGCATACTCTTTGTGAGTCTCTATTAGTGTGCCGGTTATCCACACGTGCTCCACTAATGACTTACAATGTGCCATACAGTATCCTTTCGGATTTCATCTTCTATTGAGAGTGTTTCTCCCGGAATCAATTACTTGACTCTGGGTATCGTCTCATTCAACCAGATGTTCTGAAGGTACGTTTCTGTCCATGCTGTATTCTTTTGATGATTCAATTACTCCCACTGGTTTTTAGACCAGGTGTAAAAATCAATCGAAATGCCACATGGATTGTATCTCGTCTTAAGGTTCTCATAATAGGCAGCTACCGGGCTCACCAATGCTTCCAAGTAGTCGAATTGTAAATCCGTACCAACTATAGTGTTTCACCACTATTCGGTATGTCACCCCAATCATAACTACTTATGATGGTGATCAGTACTACTGGTCAAGAGAAGATTATGTTAGTGTTGAAACAGGAATCTGATTTCTACTCTAAGCCTAGTGATGACTAAAGGTTCTTTCACTTGGCTAATCCTGAACTCATTCAGGACTGTCCCAACTCCCACTGTTTCCTTAGAACATGAGTTCTTTCTAAAATAGCTCTTTCTTTTCCAGGTACAGCAGGATAGCCAGTGAAATGACATTTCTGATTAGGTTCAGGCTAGTCATGAGGATCGGACGAACACTACAAGACCCTGGACTTTCAATGTACAAGTGGGACAATCCCAGCTTTGCATTTCAGACAGTGTCTGCAGAACCTTCTTAGTCGAACGATGTGGTTGGAATATGGTTTATTGACAACGCCTAGTGATATCAAGTATTTTAGGCGTTGTTGAGCCCTGTTCTTGATGAAATTATATCAGATATGTCTGGGTATTCTCACTTTTCGTGCCAGGACTTGTTTGGAAGAAAAGAATGGAAACAGGGACTAAAAGCGTGCAAAAGGAAGAAGTTTGGAAAAGAATGAAAAATCAAGGAATTACGTACGCGCGCCGCGGATCTATGAAACGCGTGACGCGGGCTTAAGTCGGTGAAACACATTCAAATGACGAAAAAACGGGATCTGATAAGTACGCGTGCCGCGGGATCCATAAAAGCGCGGCGCGGCTGCGGGAAATTTGCAACTATAAATAGAGGCAATTCCAGCCGAAAACCCGAGCAAATACCGGGTGTAAAATCGACCTTGAAGCTCTTTGACTCCAAGATTTTGTTCCAGCAACTTCTCAAGTGGTATTTTTTATGTTTTGGATTTTATTTTCAATTAGTTAGATATTTGTAAGCTTTGGTTTGTATCTTTGGGAGTGACAACCATTGATACCAAGCTTTGGTTTCTGTTTTAGTATTATTTAGTTACTGTTTTGATGTTTGGATCTGAGTTTGATGAATGAGAATCATTTGGTTATGAGTATTATTGGTATTTGATGTTTTGGATGTTTGATTATGTTTTGATTGTTTGAATTGTGTTTGGATCTTGCTTTGACCTTGTTTGGGACTATTTCCTTTGCTAAAATTAGTAGCCAATTAGGTTAGTTTTGGGCATTGAACTTTAGCTAGTAGCTGTTCAGTCATAACCCTAGTTATTAGTTAGGTTATGCTTTCTTTGGTTTAGATGCCTTTGTTTGCTTCTGATTCAGAAATGCACTTCTGATTTCAGAAAATGACTAGGTTAGTTTGGGTTGAGTTTAGCTTATGCTTGGCTTGACTTTGTTTGGTTATTGCTTTTTGGTAGTTGAAAATTTAGAAACTAGGTCCTCCGACTGTAGCGTGACACTACTAGTTGGTAATCTATCATTTAATCTAACCACGAAGCTCCTGCGGATCGACCCTGACTACCATTGTACTACTGTGTGTGTTAGGTTTTCTTTATTTTTGACTGCACGACGACCAAGGCGTGTCAAATTTTGGCGCCGTTGCCGGGGAGCTATGAGCATAGATTAGGTGATTTGTAGGACTTAGTTTCTGATTTTTGATGTTCGATTTTAGTTTGCTGATTTTTGGTATGTGTACATCCTTATAATGGGTGATTACATGTACCCGGATCAGTATGATTATTATGAAAATCCGGCCGACACCTATTACGAGGATGATGACTACAATGGATCATTCAATGACAATGGATGGCGGACCGAGGAGTCATCTCAACCTGACATTTCTGCAAATTGGGCCCAACTTTGGGTACTCTGATATAACACTCACCAAGAGCAGAAGGACCAGGCTGATGCTCTTGTAAGATTGCAAGCTTCTTTAGATAGGTTAGAGGAAAGTTGGAAATGTTCACCACCTTCGCCAGAACCGGAGGCGAGTGATTTTTATACCAATAATAATGTGTGTGAACTTGCATCACCTGAATATGTGATGGAAGGGCATACACCGTGGGAAAGTCAAGAGACCACTGAGAAGGTCGAAAATGTTGTTGAGGAAGAGGTTATAGGTGACAATGCTACCTCTGACTCAACAGCTTTTGATGTTTTTGATATTTTTGAAAATGTTGATAATGTCGAGCTGGTGATGAGTGAATCCATACCATCACCAGACGATTTGATTAATGAGGATGCTGTGGAGGAGGCTGTAAGTGACAGTACAGACCCCAGCCCAACGATCCCCGAAATTGTTGATACTATTAGGGAAGGGGGTGTAGATGACAATACTACCCCTGAACCTAGAATTTTTGAAAATTTTGAGTCTTTTGAAAGTAAGGATCTAGTGATGGGTGACTTTATACCACCATCAAATCAAACCAGTCACTCACTCTTGGTTCCGATCCACCTGTTGGACGATGACCAAGAAGTTGATGCTGATGAGTTAATCTTTGAAAATAATAAACATGATTTTATCGCCATTCATGATCCATTCATGAATGGAAAATTAGATGTAATCAATACTATCGATGAGGACATATGGAAGCATCTTGATATGTTGCCTTCCGATTCCATTCGATTGGAAAATTTTTATTGGTACTGCAAACCAAAATTGCAACCTGAAGATAGCATGCGAGACACTTGCAAAATGAGATCTATAAAACAACTACTGGAAGCGGCACTGGGCGCGCTTCATGTCAAGCCTTTGACTTTGAAGAGATGCAGAAGGAAGGATCGAGCTTGGAGGTTCAAAGCTACCTCCAAGCACTCACGGGAGATAATTGGAAGACGGCAACAGGGTAGCAGCAGAAGCATTAGCAAGCCATTTGACCCAGGGAAGTGGAAGGAGCATGTGGACAATAAAAGGACGGTGGTGACTGAAAATCAGCGAAGGAAGAAGGCGTACGATCCACCGTAGCTGTAGAGGAATACTACGTCTGGCTGAAGACGTTAAACTTAGCGCTTGTTGGGAGGCAACCCATAGTGTCATAGGTTAGGTTTTATATTTCTTATAATTAATTAGGAAAATACATCGATCTTTTGCAGGTATTAGTGGTCTAAAACAAGTGTGCGGTCGTGTGAGAAGTTTTGAAATTTTGAATGACCGCGCCGCAGATTTCGTAATTACACGACGCGGGGTCGGAAACCAACCCGATGCGCAGGGGTTGATTTGGTGACACGCGTGACGCGCAAAGCGTAAACGTGCGACGCGGGAAATGATCAGTCGGGTTTCTCCTATATTAAGGTAAGCCGCGGCTCAACCAACCCTCACACGACTCGGAGCTCTGATCGACGAATTTCTCTCGCGTTTTTTCTTGCTCATTTTGTTTCTACTACCAAGGTATGCTATTCTAACTATCTATTAGTTGTTAAAACTAGCAATTAGGTAGTTAATTTTAGTGATTTGTCCAGAAAAGTTCAAAACTTAGAATCGCCAATGCTAACTCATAGGGTGTTTGTTTTGCCAAATAGAGACCCTAGATGAGTTATTCGGCACTTAGGCTACCTTGTGGTATGATTGGATCGAGTTTTAGCAGGTTAAATCGTGAGTTTGATTCGGGGTTTTGCAAACAGCCGTTCGCCGCGACGCGCCTTGCTCTTGGGCCGCGCCGCGGTGCGGTGGGGAAGAAAATGACTAATTTTGCAAAAAAAAAAAAAATTGTGGCTATGTATCTTTTCGCAGATGATGTTCAGATTAGATCACGCTTTCCTCCAGTTCCCAGAGGGACTGGCCAGCTCAGCGGAGTATATTTCGCGGAGAGACGCACTGACTGGTCGCCGGGTTCTCAAGGCGACAGTCATCGACAGGGATATTCTGAGAGACGCCGGACTCTGGGGTGCGATCAAGCCATTTCTACATCGCACCTGGACTCATGAGGAGGCGTCATTCACATGCCGGGGCTGGGACAGGATTATGGCCACCGAGGAGGACGTCGTCTACACCGAGCTGCTATTGGATTTCTATCCACCATCAACTTCGCACCTCGGGCGTCAGACCCACGTTCTAGGATCATCCGGTTTCGTTTAGGAGGTGCACAGAGGGAGTGCAACCTTCGGGAGTTCGGAAGGAGAGTCGGATTATACACTCCAGCGGACCTCCAGCATCGCCAATTCACGCAGTTCTTCAGGGCGTGTATCCAGGGGCAGCCGGAGAGGTCCGGCAACATGGAGATTTGGACACCACTGTCCAACGTTATCTACGAGGCGAGGACCTCGAGGGAGAGCCACCTCCGCGACCCACTCCACCGCCTCATGCAACGTATCGTCTCCACCTCCATCATGCATCGGGAGGGGGCGAGAAGGTGTCCGGGGAGGACATGACATTCTTCTGGGCTTTCCTCGACCCGTCCCGATTCCTCCACCTCCCTTACGCCCTCGCAGTTGCCCTCTCCACTCACTCGATGGGAGCCTCCACTAGCAGTCTATTGGATTGGGGGTATTTCATTACCCGCCTGGCCCGTTCATATGGGATCCTTACTGCCGCCGTGGCCGCTTCTTTGACCGTGCTGCCTCCGTCTCGCACTACAGCACACACTCTGGAGAGGATGCGGCTCATTGAGCAGCAGTGCCCGGGGCAGTTCATCCGGGCACCTACAGAGCCTCCCCAGGCACCCGAGCCCGCATATGCCCAACCGGGCCGGAGACGATAGAGGCGGGAGGTACCCGCCGAGCCAGCACCTCAGCCACAGCTATCCGTGGTCCTGGCAGCCATTTAGGATCTCAGTCTGAGGATGTCTGCCCAGGAGGCACATGATCGCTAGATGGCGGAGACGTAGAGGATGATCATGCTGCGGATGCATTTTGATGACATTCCACCTCACCCCTCTGGCGATGATGGGGCAAGTCCATCCGGGACCCACCATGGTGATGATTGATGTACTTTTTTTTCTTTTTATTTTTGGGATATATGTACAAAACTTATGACACCACTATCTGTATTTTGTTTATATTTTATTTGTTATGTTCTTTTAATTTGTTTGTTGAGTTATGCATGATATACCAAATGGGAAGGAGTTGTCTCAGACAAGTGTAGGGTCATCGTGCCCCCTCCACTTGTCTCGATCACCAGCGTGTTCACTGTAGCGCTACAACTCCGGAATACGAAATCAGGGATCCGTTGTTCGCAATTATACCTGTGATACTGAACACCAAGTAACCTATCGTCCAAAAGGGGTAACTCTTTCTCCCTTGTTTTGAAATAATTTTTGTACAACGGGGACGTTGTACGGTTTTAAGTGTGGGGTGTGGACGGTCGAAAGAGAAATTTTTTGAAATTTTTGCAGAAATTATCAATTTTCAATTTTTTAGCAATATTTTTCAAAATTTTTAATAAATTGCAATTTTGAAATGAATGGTTTGTGATTGTGATAGCACTGGTATTTTTCAAGAAATACTATATAGTTGTGATCATGCTATTAGTTAGTCAAATAAGTTGAGTTTTACGAGTTAGAAGATTGAGCTGTTTTAGGATTGGAATTTAGGAAGGAAATGTCAATCTGTGGCCTTTGTTGTTCGAGCCGGTAAGTCTAAAATGGGTGGGACTTATGCACATTACCACCTAAGATCGTCTGGTCTGGGCTGGTATTTCTGAAAGCTCGTTACACGGACAACATCGAAAGTCATGGACAATTCCTTAATGGCCTTTAGAATCTGAATGAGTAAGTACACTTCATTGTGGACATAAAGTTTGTAATCAAGGGTTCTCTAGAAAGCCACGAATTCCAAAGAACAATTCAATTATGTTTTCGTGAACTATTCCACACTAACTCATAGAGCAATAAACTTTGAAACTGAACACAGTCAAAAATTGTTTGAGACTTTATTATAATTTGTTGAAAACTCTCTTGCTTGGGGACAAGCAAGGCACAAGTGTGGGGTGTTTGACAACGCCTAGTGATATCAAGTATTTTAGTCGTTGTTGAGCCCTGTTCTTGATGAAATTATATCAGATATGTCTGGGTATTCTCACTTTTTGTGCCAGGACTTGTTTGGAAGAAAAGAATGGAAACAGTGACTAAAAGCGTGCAAAAGGAAGAAGTTTGGAAAAGAATGAAAAATCAAGGAAATACGTACGCGCGCCGCGGATCTATGAAACGCGCGACTCGGGCTTAAGGCGGTGAAACACATTCAAATGACGAAAAAACGGGATCTGATAAGTACGTGTGCCGCGGGATCCATAAAAGCGCGGCGCGACTGTGGGAAATTTGCAACTATAAATAGAGGCAATTCCAGCCGAAAACCCAAGCAAAGACCGGGTGTAAAATCGACCTTGAAGCTCTTTGACTCCAAGATTTCGTTCCAGCAACTTCTCAAGTGGTATTTTTTATGTTTTGGATTTTATTTTCAGTTAGTTAGATATTTGTAAGCTTTGGTTTGTATCTTTGGGAGTGACAACCATTGATACCAAGCTTTGGTTTCCGTTTTAGTATTATTTAGTTACTGTTTTGATGTTTGGATCTGAGTTTGATGAATGAGAATCATTTGGTTATGAGTATTATTGGTATTTGATGTTTTGGATGTTTGATTATGTTTTGATTGTTTGAATTGTGTTTGGATCTTGCTTTGACCTTGTTTGGGACTACTTCCTTTGCTGAAATTAGTAGCAAATTAGGTTAGTTTTGGGCATTGAACTTTAGCTAGTAGCTGTTCAGTCAGAACCCTAGTTATTAGTTAGGTTATGCTTTGTTTGGTTTGGATGCCTTTGTTTGCTTCTGATTCAGAAATGCACTTCTGATTTCCGAAAGTGACTAGGTTAGTTTGGGTTGAGTTTAGCTTATGCTTGGCTTGACTTTGTTTGGTTATTGCTTTTTGGTAGTTGAGAATTTAGAAACTAGGTCCTCCGACTGTAGCGTGACACTACTAGTTGGTAATCTGTCATTTAGTCTAACCACGAAGCTCCTGCGGATCGACCCTGACTACCACTGTACTAGTGTGTGTGTTAGGTTTTCTTTATTTTTGACCGCACGACGACCAAGGCGTGTCATTTATATGGTCTGACTGGTTTAGTATTCAATTTATTGGAAACTAATTGGCAATGTATCTCATACATCGAGGATCGAACCGTTTCGACCAATGCTCCATCATCTTCCCTAAGACACATTATAGCTATTAATGTTCTTGGATGAGGATGAAATGTGAAACATTTTCTCTGTTTATGTTGTCACTCAGGTTCTGTGGAACTTACACTTCCTTTGAAGTTCTTGAACTGTTCAAGGGTTCGATTCAGTCGCTTATTCCGATAAGTGAAGCCATATTCGTCATACGATTGACAAATGTTGCGAAGTGTAAAAAATTGTGTTCTATTTGAAGATTCGAGCAATACACAACAATTGATGTGTCCGTTGCTCCTAATCTCAATGTCTTTTACATTTCTATGTAAACTTATGACTTTGTTAATTCCGTTCAAGACTTGCAATCATCACTTGACTCTAAGTCAACTGATTCCAAAATCCTACCCTCTGGATCTTTGGGTGATTCATTTCTTGCCACTTGTGCTTTATAAAGAACTTAATCATCATCTGACTCTAAGTCAAATGATTCCAAAGTCCTATCCAACTAGATCTTTGGTTGATTCATTTCTTTACACATTAAGAACTCAATTCATCATGTGACTCTAAGTCAAATGATTCCAAAGTCCTGTCCAACTGGACTTTTGGTTGAATTGATTCTTATAATATTCACTTTAACAATCATAAGGAACACAATTCTTAAATCCAAACACTTTGGATGCATCGACATTCAAGTTATTACTAATCATGCATTCAACACATTCATACAACATTTCAAGGATAATTCAAACAACAGATGTTAAAAGAAAATTGATAATTTTATTAAAACAAAATCCTTGAACAATGTATTATATGACAGACAATGTCAAATGCATCTAATAAGCTAATAACATGATTTAATATCTAGCTAAACTTCAAAATTGCATGAGCTGGAAATCCAATCCAAATGTGCTCCTATGCACCAGAGTCCCGTACCTTACTGATTCCCTGCATACAAACCAAAATGTGACTATCACATTATGCATCAAGGAATTACGGAACAGGAGTTTTGAGGTTTTTAGATATCCCTGAGCTTTCAAAAGTTTTTGACCTTGGAGCATCTTCCAATCTTTCCGCGACTGTATCCGATTCTGTGGATTCCCAGTTTAAGATATGTCCAGACGATCTGGATCGTTTCTTGCTGCGTCTTTTCACTGGACTTAATCCAGAAGTAGCTGAACCATTGGAGCTATGCCTATCCAAGAGTGACTCGTATAAAGTCAACAGTGGACGCATTTCCATAAAGGTCTTTTTCTGTTCTTCCTTTCTATACGTCTGAATGAACAGATCGTACTTACTAGTCAGCGAAGCGAGTAGGATGTTTACACTCATCTCCTGACTCATGGAATAACCAAGTTTGTACAATTCGCCTATGTAAGCTTCAATGTGAAGAACATGTTAATCGATGCTACTTCCTTCTCTTAGCTTGCACTCCGCAAGTCTTTTGAAGATCTTAGCTCGTTCCTCTTCAATTGGTTTTTGGAACTTTTCCTCAACCGATTGCATCAACTAATACGAACCCAAGGATTCAAAATCCTTGCGGAATTCAGGGTCAATGGTCAATAGCATGAGGTCACGAATTTCTTTGGATTCATCAACTAAGAAGTTATGCTCATCATAAGAACTCTTTATGATGACTTGTTCCGGTGGAACCGGGATCGGATACTCGGTGAGATGAAGCTTGCCAGCAATGACGAGTGTTAGTGTAAATGCCGAAGATGTTGAGTGATTGAGGAACTTAGGAACTTTCAGCAGTAGAGGACCAAACTTGGAGAATCCAAGTTTGGGTTTGAAAATAAATATTCAGAAAATCCGACTGCTGAACACATTCCGAAATCACAAGTTCCGAAATCAAGAGTTCCGAAACCAACATGCTCCGAACTCACGTGTTCTGAACCAGCTCATTCCGAAGATGCAAAATTATACCGTTTAATTATTGTCTTTTAATTTCCGCACCGGTTCTTTACGATTCATTTAATATTCCGCAACTTTACGTTTCATGTCATTTATATTTTCTGCATCGTTCCTTTACATTTTCGCACTTAATTTATTTATATATCATCGTTTATTTTTGGGCGAAAGATCCATTCTAAGTATTCAATCTTTCTTATTCCGCAATTTACTTAGAATAAAATGGCGAAAACAATTGGTATCAGAGCCTGAGTAGCTGTTTGCAAGGTCCACTGTGATTAGTTTGCTTAAGCAACAACCTTGGATCCTCTACAAACCATTGCATGCTACCGTGCTCAATTTCGTTTCTGCAAAAACAAAAATAAAATCGTAAAGGACGTAAATTACTGAAATGCGTAAAAACAAGTGGAACAAAACATTTTCCGTAGTTTAAACATTAACTTGTTTTTAGACGAAAATCGTTTTGTTGGAGATTAAAAACAAAAATTAACTATCGTGATTCTTTTTGGCTATTATGTTCAAAATTAATTTTTCGAAAATTTCTACAAAAGACGTCATATTTTTGCTAAAAAATGTTGTATTAAATTTATATTCCCTATGATTTTTCGAATTTTTATATATTTGGGGGGATATAAAAATTATTTGATTTAAAATGTTTCTGCTTAAATGTCTCTCTGACTTGTCTCTTTCACCAAAAATCAAAGCATGAGGAACATCTTTGTCTCTTTCTCCCACATATCCTTTAATTTTCAGCAACTCTTTGTCTGGTGATGTCACTCACCTTTTTAGCAGTGATATCACCTATCTTTTCCTAAGTGACATCATCTTATGATTTCCCTCCATCAGAAGTTAGAATTTCTGAATTCAGCCTTAGTGCTTCATAACACCAATGTCTAACCTCATATCCAATTTCTACCCCTTTTCAAGACTTAGATGCTTTGTAACATCTAAGTTCAGAAATTTCACATTTTGCTCAAGAAGTCTGTCACAATCAGAAATTTCTGATCTGAAATTCTTATCAGAATTTTCAAAACAAAAAAAAAATCCGAAATTTCAAAGTTCTGAAAAATTCATCTTCTGATTCGGAACTTCTTATCAGAATTTTCAGAACAAAAAAATAACAAAAAATAACAAAAAAAAATTATAAAAAGGAATTTATTCCGAAAATTCTCTTCAGAAAATCAAATTCCGAAAATCTTAGGAGAAATGATAATTTTTGAACCCAAAATCAGAAGACAGAGAGACAAATTCAACTTCTAATGCCTTATCAGAAAATTAGGAAGATGAGAAGTTGAATTGAGGAAAACAAATTGCTGATCACCCAAATTCAGCAATTGGTATCAGAAATGGCAGCATCCAGATTCAGCATGCGATTTCAGAACTACAGTCAAGGGTTCGTTTCTCGAAGAAAGCAATTTCTTCGTGGGGGGGCTGTAACGATTCAGTTCTTACGGCGACGTAGGCGCGTGCCAAGTCGCATTTGAATGCCAAAGCTTTAGGAATCTGAGCATGCTCTATGGAGATGGTTTGCACATCTCTTGGCACCAAGAAGTTTGGGAAGAGCTAGCAACTTCAGAAGTTTATCAGTTGGAACCAAAGCAACAGCAGCTCACTTCATCAGCAGGAACATATCAGCAAAAAGAAATTTTGTTAAATTTCAGTATCTGTAATATTTCATAGTTTTGAACATATAGCGTGAATCACTTCTTTCTAATAAAATTTCATGACCAAGAAGAATTTCTCAAAAATTTCTAACACCCCAGCAACATTTGGGGGGATCCAAGATCCAGTACAACTCAATCAGCAGTCAAATTTTCTTCAAAATTTTGATATCCCAACCCTCAACATTTCAAATAATTTAGGGGGATATTGTTAGGTAAATGCTCTGAAATATTGAGTGTTTATTCAGCAATGGGATTGAGAAATTAACCATGGACTGCTCAAGAATCACACTCAACATCTATCACCATTTAGGGGGATATTGTTAGTGTAAATGCCAAAGATGTTGAGTGATTGAGGAACTTAGGAACTTTCAGCAGTAGAGGACCAAACTTGGAGAATCCAAGTTTGGGTCAGAAAATCAATATTCAGAAAATCCGACTGCTGAACACATTCTGAAATCACAAGTTCCGAAATCAAGAGTTTCGAAACCAACATGCTCCGAACTCACGTGTTCTGAACCAGCTCATTCCGAAGATGCAAAATTCCGAACCCTGATCAGAAGTGGAATACCAATGGCAATTCAGCAGTGGTCGATTCCAAATCAGCTTCAACACTTGGCACCGAAGGTCTTTCAGCAATGGTGTGTTCCGAGGACAAGGTTCCGAAAGTAATATAGCGAGGCCGTTCCGAACACCAGCAACCAACTTCAGAACCCGCATTGAGGATCCGAACTTGGTGAGGATCCGAAATTCCAAGTTCAGAAAATACGGATTAGAAAATACCAGTGCTGATCCGTTCAGCAACGAAAGTACACAGCGACTGAAGATCAGAAGTTCAAGACTTAGGGGCTGTTTGTTTTTTCTTCGCAGATCTTCCTGACCACTTTTGTCTGCGCCACGCAGACGGCGCGCAGACATGGGCCTTCGCAGAGTGTTTGTTTTTTCGAAGACTACACACCTAAAAAGGTCTGCGCGTCCTCTTTTTGGGGCAGACATGGACCAATGTCTTCAAGGGTCTGCAGAGATCTTTTAGTAATAAATTAATACAATTTTAACCTAAAAAAATACGCATATCGTTTTCTCCTCCAACCGGTCTCGCGTTTTCTCTTCCTTGCATCGTCGACCAAACCGCAGCCGCCGGCCACCTTCGATTAAAAGAAAAAAGAAATACGCATATTGTTTTTAAAAACACTTTGATTTTTTTTAATTAATAGTTGCGATTTTTTTATCAACATTATTTTTTCGAAGTAACAATATTTATTTGTCTATGTTTTTAAACAAAATGAAGATAAATTTGTAAAACTTTTAAAAAAATGTCACAAACTTAAAAAAAGACATGTTTGCTTTGATAATTAAATTCGTTATATCATATAACAGACGTTTTTTTATTGTAAAGCATACTTATAAACTATTTGAAACCTACAAATATATTTTAATATTAGAACTTTGGTTCACAATCTTACTCAAATTTTTAGCTTTACAAACTATTTGTAAATCCAACTTTGGTTACATAATTTTTATTCTTTATTATTTAAAAAAAATAAATGTTTGTTTTGATTCTTAAATTCGTTAATATCATAAATTGAACGTACTCATGTGTTTTACTTAATTTTTTTTTAAATTTCAGTTTATTTTCACAACCTGCAGACTTTAAAAAACAAACAGTCTTCTTCTTGCAGTCTGCAGACATTTAGTCCACCTCTTCTCTGTAGATACTCTGCAGATGTGGTCCACAGACTGCAGACTTTTTACCTCTTCAAAAACAAACAGCACCTTAGACTAGTTGTACTTTTGTAATATTTTACTATTATTAGTTGTACTTGTAATATCTTCCCCTGCTATAAATAGGAGGCTTGGGTCATGAGTTTTATAGTAAGATTCTAGTAAGATTGTGAGGAACTATCACTCCAATGTAGTCTAAAGTAATTGGAGGAGGGGCTGGAGAATTCTCTCCAGCCACCTCAAGAACATCAAGAACAACCTCACATCTCTTCTTCTTTCTAGATCTCCATATCTCTCCTTCTATCTTTCTATCTTTCTATCTCTTCTATCTTTTCTATCTTATCTTTTCTATCCCTTCTAGATCTTCATGTAATTCAACTTAGACTAGAAATTGTGTTAGAGCTTAACTTCCAATATGTAACACATTTCTTATTATCAATGAAAAATACGAATTACATTATACCGTTTAATTATTGTCTTTTAATTTCCGCACTGGTTCTTTACGATTCATTTAATATTCCGCAACTTTACGTTTCATGTCATTTATATTTTCCGCAACGTTCCTTTACATTTTCGCACTTAATTTATTTATATATCATCGTTTATTGTTGGGCGAAAGATCTATTCTAAGTATTCAATCTTTCTTATTCCGCAATTTACTTAGAATAAAATGGCGACAACAACGAGAACCAGTCTCCAATTGCGAAGCCATTCCTTACAGTTAAGGCCAGTCAACCTTTCCATATTTGGTAGGTGCTTTCTGATGCTCTCATAAATGGGTGAGGAAGGAGAGGGAGGAGAATAGACACTTGATTCAGACATCTACAATAAACAGAATTTATTAGTTTAATTAATCCTTTTAAATAATTACCCAATATATTATTTATTAAGGCTAAACCCAAAATGCCCCAACTATGGTGTGAAGAGGGATGCCGTAATCACAACATAATGGTCATTAAGGTAGATAATACACTTATGAAATTCCTATATCTGTTGAGACACATTAAACTATTCAATGGCATGTTTAGTTTCGGATGTGCCCCACTGTTTGTGACTGGGATGCCGAGGATCACAAACCGGGTGTGAATAAGCATGCAAATTCGCTCGGTACGCTCGAAGTCAATTGCCATCTCTAATTAACGTGTCGGTTAACTACACACGCTCCGTTAATAATGACAAAATCGAGAAACACATTGCAAGTCTTTGTGAACCCCTATTGGTGTGCCGGTTAACCACACACGCTCCACCAATGTTTCACAAATTGCAATGCGCAATTTCAAGGATTAGCACCAATTCACATTTTTAAACCTAAAGTAACTAGATTGGGATTTGTTTAAAGTTCTAGTACTTTCAATTATAGCATTATACTTTTAAGAGGCTTTAGCGGTTCTATCAAACCCGTTCGACTAACGACACTCGACTGACCAGGAGAGCGGTGGGTAAGAGTAGATACCCAATAGACTGCCATTCTATAGGCAGTCGCCTTATACCCTCTTTATAGGACAGTTTTGTGAATGAGGCCTACTAGCGGTAAGACTAACCATTTAATCTTATATATAAGTATTAACTTTTAATCATAAATATATAAGATATATTTTAATCTTATTAAAATATTTTAGAATTAATTTATTCAGAATTTTCGCTAATTTATTCTATTTTTTTTGAAAATTTTAAATTAATCCTTTAAGCTGATTTAATTTATCTTTTAATTAACAAATAATTAAATTAATTAAATCTAATAAGAGAATCACAAAAATTAATCAAATTAATTTTCCAAACCCTTATTCCTAGGTCACGAAATCAGCATGCAAAGATAAGGGGTTCCAGTTATTTAATTATCTAATAATTGCCATAAATAACAACCTACTTATAAAAGGCAAGCAAATCAAGGGGGACCAAGGGTGGCGGCTAGGGTTAGGAAACCCTAGCCTTGAATTCGACCTTAGGCCATTCCAAGAAGTGTTTTTCGCAAAAACACTCATGGCACAAACAATTCATGCAGTTCAAATCAATTCACAAGAAAACAAAACTAGCTCTGATACCACTGAAGGGTTTTCTAGCAATCAATGAACAAACAAATTCCTAAGTTCACATGAAAACCTAGAAAGATCTATGTTTTCTTCTATGAAGATTATAAACTAAAACCTAAGGCCAACAATTATTTCTAAAGATCAAATAAGAAATTAACCAACCTTTTGATCTTGTTCTTGAAGCTAGCAGCAAAGAGATCCTGCCTCAAATGAAGTCACACCCAAGCAATAGAGAAGAAAGTCCAGCAGAGTAATCTTAGAGTGAAAATGGCGTAGGAATTAGGGTACCAGGGGGTTCCTTTTATAGCCTTCTAGGGTTACACCTGAAACCCTAAGGAGCCTCCAAAGTGGGCAAGCATGTTGACCACTTGGACCAGATCCCTAAACCCTAATTAGGGTTTTCGCCAACCCTAGAGAAACCTCCAGGGTGGTGCCACTTTTTGGCCCCTGGACTTCTCTTTTCCAATTATTCAACTATTGAATAAATACAAACCAGTCCCTGCACTTTTAATTAATTAATCTAATCACTGAATTAAATCCAATTAATTCTAGATTAAATCTTAATCAATTTTTATAGTTTCTAATTAATATATTAACACTTAAGTATATTAATAAACTATTTATTTGTTTCTATTGATTTATTAAACAATTAATAAATCAACCTTTCACTCTACTGAACTCTACACTAAACCTCCAGCTATGAGGGCAACCCAAATGGACTTTGCTTCAATTAACAAGATAAATATAAATATAAAGTCATGGCTTAGACACCTAATCCAACAGTCTCGACCATTCAGGATCCTATGGAACTTTTCTACGATAACGAAGCAGAGGTTGCTTTGACAAAGGAACCGAGAGATCATGGAAAGTCCAGACATATCAACAAAAAGTACCACTACATCAGATATAGGATCAAGCACAATCAGCATGCTAGGAGTATTGGATTGCGAGATGATATTAGTTTTTGAAATTAGATAGTTTTCTAAAACTTGTAAAAATGTAAATGTAATTGACTTTTGGTAATTTAATAATAGAGAATTATTGATAAGTATTGTTTACTGCTATTTGTCAATTGTTTATCATTGTGTTTCAATTTTGCATGCTTTACTTCCTGAATAATATGATTATTCAAATATCCACAGTCACTCATACTTTGGGAAGTAAGTAGTGAATCAAGACTGTCATGAATTGGATTGTAGACTGTCTAAGGAGTTAGACATAGCAACGACATTGATGTGTTCAATTAGAAGTCTTATGTCATATGCAAATCAGAAATCTTGAAACAGAGTATCGGACTAAGATTGATCTTAATCCATGTCTCAAGTCTGGAAAATATCTTGTTGGATTGAGGATCATATGATCACTTATCTATGGACAGAACTGACTGGGTTAGAGTTCGGCAGCGGCTTTTTGGAAGCTATAATTTGCTGGTCAGTTAGAAGGTAAATTGACAATTATAGTCATAGACTTGTCCAAGTGGGAGACTGTTGGATTAGGTGTCTAAGCAATGACTAATAATTTGTATTTACCTAATTGATAGTAGCAAAGTCCATTTGGGTTTCCCTCATAGCTAGAGGTTTGACAGAATAACCAAAAGAGAGAAAGATTGATTTATATGTGATTAATAAATCAATATAAATAAAATAAATAGTTTATTAATATATTATGTTGATAATATATTAATTAGAAATAATATTAATTAATTAGAAATTAATCTGGAATTAATTGGAACTAATTTGGTGATTAATTGAATTAATTAAAGGTGCAGGGGCAGAATTGTAATTATTCAATAGTTGAGTAGTGACAGTTTTGGCAGCTAGAGGTTGGCGAAATTATGGATTTGATTATCCATGATTTCGAAATATAATATATAGATAAATAGAGTTTGAATTAAATGATAAAAGGTTTATCTCATTTGAATTCAAAATGTTTATTTGTAAAGTTTATCTATAACCACCTGGAGCCTATAAATAGGGAGCCTGGCACCCCATTAGTCTGCGCCATTTTATTCTACTTCCCCTACTCTCTCTAGTTTTCGAGTTCCTAGCTACTGGGTGTGATTTCATTTGAGGCACGACATTTGTGGTGCTAAGCTTTCAAGAAATCAACTAAAGGTTAGTTTTTCTTTTATATTCTTTTAGTAATTTTTCGATTAGCCTTAGGGTTTATATTATATGTTTAAATAGTGAAAACTTATATCCAAATTAGGTTGTATGTGAACTTAGGGTTTAAGTTTATTGTTTTGCATAAAACCTATCATATATATATATATATATATATATATATATATATATATATATATATATATATATATATATATATATATATATATATATATATATATATATATAATAATTTAATTTTTATTTTTTAATAATATCATATTATATAAAGTCAATCTTTTACTTATTTTTATTTTTTATTTTATTAATAGATAGTAATTATCATTTTTCGGTCAAAATATATTTTTCATTGTATAATTTGATTTATACGATTTCAATCATTAATAATTATAAAACACAATGTAGTTTTATATTTATATTGAATTAGTTTTTAATATATTTGTAGACGTGAAAAATTTCGAATACAATTGTAATCATTTATGAATATAGTTGTAAATATCAAATGAACAGAACACAATGCAAAGATAAGGAATGCAAATATTTTTAGAATTAAATACAGTTTTTATCATAAATGATTACAACACAATGTAGAGAAAAAACACAATACAGTTTTAAGCATCGATGATTACATCATAATGTAGCCAAAAAATACAATGCATTTTTAATCATAAACAAATAGTGGGAACACGTGATCATTGTTATTCTTGGATACTCATAATCATTATTATTGTTGGATTCACACCTGCAAAATCAAGTTTAACGATATTCAAAATAAAAACAATTCATAAGTTATAATGTTATGTATGTGTATATGCACTGATGATTAAAACTGATAATAAAAAGTGACTATTACAGTGTTTATGCACCCATGATCATTGTTGTTCTTGGATACACACCTGCAAAATCAAATTCAAGGATATCAGAAAATGATTATACGATATTAAACATAAGATTAATAGCCATATTAAACCTATCTACAATTATAATCAGAATGATTATAACCGATGTTCTAATTATTTATGAAATTATATTTATAATCATCAATAACTCTAGTTATAATCATCAATGGTTATAGTTATAATCATCAATGATTAACACATAAAGAACTTTTAACACAAAAATACATACAGTTACAATGTTAATCAGCAATGATTAAAACTGTAAATTTACTTATTCATGCTTAACACTTAACAGAGGTTTCTACCCCCCCCCCCCCCCCCCCCCCCGCCGCCCCAAATTAACAGAGGTTTCTAACACATTTAATCATCAATGAATATAACTAACAACTTACAAATACATAAAGATAAACACACATAATTAGCATTGCATAGTTATGGTTTATACCTGTTAATCATACAGTTACAGTGTTAATCACCAATGATTAACACTCCAAATTACTTATTCTTACTTAACATTGTATACTTACGGTTTATATGTGTTAATCATTAATGATTACCACAATGTTTACCTTTGTTTAAAAAAATGAACTATTTATTTATAAGAATGAACCCACGACTAGATGATCCTTAGCAAAGTTTCATACAAATTTTAAAGAAAAGATAAGATATTTCCAAACTATTACTAAGCCAGACATAAGATAAAATCAAAGATCTACACCTGAGTGATCAAAGATTGAAGCTTCGAAGCGGTCTAGGGACAAAAGGATCCAAATCAGTCACTTTCCTGGTTGAACATTCCACAGCACCAAGGCAGTTTCGTCCAAGTTAACTAAGCAGAACCTGCAAGCACCAAGGACACTTTCTTGATTAATAATAAGTGAATAACTAAAATACAAAAAAAATCTATCTTGGGTCCGAGAAAACACAAGGTAAAGCATTAATCAAGAATATCAATGTCAAAAAGCACACAAGGTTAGCACAAATCACTTGGTAATATTAAGAAACACTTGGCGGGCAACAAAAATCTACAAAGTATCCAAAGCACACTAATGAGAACCAACCTTATCAATGAAGAACACTAGATAAAAATAATCAAAATCAAATTGAAACATACAGACCCGTTTGAAAGAATTGTGAATGTTGTACCATTACAGACCTGATAGACATGATTGACCAAAATCAATTGCCAAAAATAATTAAACATGTGCAGAGTGGCAATACGATTGAGAGGAACACGGTTTAATTGCTACAACGAGATCTGTAACAAAAATTAAAAGCACCTGAGTGAGGTAGAAGTAGAGTAGAAGTAGGAGTCACGTATAATCATCAATTCCCATTACATACCTGATAGACTTGATTGACAAGGACCCAAACGAGGAGCAATAGAGAATACAAATTATGTTAATGATTTGGGTACTGTAACAATCTAATTGACGATTTAAAAACAGAAAATCGAAATTAGGGGAAGAAACTAGAAAGAGTACAAACGAAAAATTACCAGAAACATGTATAAGTGTAGAATTCAACACCGACACACATGTTGACACACATGAAAGGAGGGAAGCAACAGAGAATACGACTTGCCACAATCTTAGGGCTAAACTCGCGCTTGTTCCTATTGCCCCTGGAAATTCTTCATCCATCCATTCCATCCTCCTCTATCCTTCTCTTGAACCGATGTTTGAATCTATGATGATTCTAGTCCGAAATTGATTGGAATCGGATTGAAGGGTGATAATTCCTGTATTGAGTGCTGGAAGATGATCATAACGATTGGCAATCTGAAGGCGATGGTGTTTCTGATGGGATGTTGTGGGTTCGTTGATGGTGGCGAGTTGATGGGTTCTTCACGTGAAGATGCATGAGTTGTGAAGTGTGGATGATGAAGGTGAGGGTCGATGATGGTAATGAAGGTGTGGTGATCGGCAACCTGAATTTAACAAGAGAGATGGAGAAAGAGAGAGAATAATTCTATATTAAAATGCTAACATCATGGAACCCAAAAAAATGAAATACCCTTGACAGCGTTTTCAAATCTTTCAATTAGTCACATTACTTTTATATTTTACATAAATGACACATTAATCTTAACCTTAGATCTGATATTTTAGACGGTTGAGATATAGTCTCACGATCTCAACCTTTTCTTTGACATAAATTAATCCTCATTATTTATATATGTATATATATATATATATATATATATATATATATATATATATATATATATATATATATATATATATATATATATATATATATATATATATATATATATATATAAAAGTTAGGATTAAATGTGAATTGCATCTATTGTGTGAATGTAGGACCAACTGTGGAACGTTCGATCGAAATAATCTACAGTTTTAGATGCAGGGGCCTAATCTTAAATATATGACAATTAATCAATCAGTTTTTTACAATTAAACCCCTAAAAAGAGTATTTTGGTCTATTAATCGTATTTTAAAATAGGAATCCCGTATTTATCTCCTAATTTGGTGGGATTTCACCAATCAGAGGTGTGTGTGTTCCTTCTTCATCCCGATTTCTCTATCTTTCTCTCTCGATTTCTGACGAACACGTCTTAAACCCAAATACGGTAGTAAGAGATTTCTTTTATGTAAAAGTCATTCTTCAAGAATATGTAGTATATGTTGTTATTTTTTTCTATTCTCCAAGAATGCTAAGCAGAAAAGAATGTACAATTTACTTATTTTAGGTGGCCTTTTGACACACTTATTCTTGAAGAATGTAGTTAATATTGTACATTTTTTGCATATTATTTGAGAATGTAGTATATTTTGTACATTTTTCTACAAAAAAGTGTATGAAGTTTGGTGTGATTATACGTTCATTCCCCGAGAATGAATCCTCCATTTAGTAATATGTTGATCAATTCTCCAGGAACACATTTTTAGCACTCAATTAAATATATAAAACAATGGCTAATTGTCTTATTTAGTGATAATTATTTGTATGTTACAAAATATGTTTAAAAAGACACAAAATACTGTCAAAATTCCCTCATGAACAATGTGGCAAACTCCTAACCCGGAAAACCATTCTTCAAGAATGAATTTTACACATTCATTCTCCGAGAATACATCTTTACTTCTTGTTTTTCACGTTCATTCTTCAAGAATGTATCTTTACTTCTTGTTTTTCACGTCCATTCTCCAAGAATGCATCTTTACTTTAACAAGAATTTTATATGTTCATTCTCCGAGTATCAATATACGTCTGTGTTGTGAATCTGTAACCCGTAAATTAAAATATACATAAGTAAATCCTTTTACCCAACATAAAAAAAATTTACATATTTTTTTTAGCTTTCCAGCATTAACGTCGTGCAGTAAATCATTTACAATGGTAAATAGATTATACAATTATGAATAAAAAATTACCGGCAAAAAGAGTCTTATAAGCTTGACGTCTTGAATCCGGCAAAAAGATTTTTGTTTCCCCAATCCCTCAATAATAGTCGTCAGTCTCCTTCAAATCCAAGAAAAAAAAACAAGATAAAATTAGACACAAAAGTAATGCATAGAAGCAGCTAAATCTTGATATAAAATAACAACCGACGTAAAAACCGCAACATTCAAAATCCGGAAAAAGGTTAAACCTCAATCTTAATTTCGAATTGGAAGATTTCGAATTCTTTTTAGCAACTTAACCGGTTATTGAAAAAGTCGATCAAATTTTTCACCGTTGCCACTCATCGTCGGCGGCAAAGCCGCTCACTGTCAGCGGTGGTGCTACCGGTTGAGGAAGATGACGATTCGGAGGTCCGAGAGACAGAGGTGGTGGTCTGCGACAGAGGTGAAGATAGAAACGGGTAGCCGTCGACACTGTGTTTGTCGCTTCCGACGGTAATTCACTCCAGCAGGTGAGCGGCAGCCGTTGTTTAAGGTTCTGGAGGGGGTGTTTGACTATGCTTAAAATAAGAAGAGAGTTAGAGAGAGAATGAGATAATTTAGGAATAATTAGTTAAATACCTAAATTTGGGGGTGTTCACACAACAATATGGTTTGTATTTGAACTTATATATATATATATATATATATATATATATATATATATATATATATATATATATATATATATATATATATATATATATATATATATATATATAATCGCTTCCGACGGTAATTCACTCCAGCAGGTGAGCGGCAGCCGTTGTTTAATGTTCTGGAGGGGGTGTTTGACTATGCTTAAAATAAGAAGAGAGTTAGAGAGAGAATGAGATAATTTAGGAATAATTAGTTAAATACCTAAATTTGGGGGTGTTCACACAACAATATGGTTTGTATTTGAACTTTTATATATATATATATATATATATATATATATATATATATATATATATATATATATATATATATATATATATATATATATATATATATAGGGTTAGGATCCGGTAGGAACCCAAAATCCGGTAGAAACCGTGAGGACTCTTCTTGTCCAATCACTCTCATAAGGGCAATAACGTCAAACATCTTCCTTCGACGTGACGCAATCACGTGCAATACATGTCCACGGAACGAAATACGGGCTCGAGGATACGATCATATGTGATGCATGTTCGTCCAACGTGATTTAAGTAGGTTTTTTTCTCTTTTTTTCGTTTTTTTATATTTTTATATTTTTATATTTTATTATTTTGCTTTTCAAAATAAAATTTTTTTTCAAATTTTTTATTTTTATTATACTCGGTTTTTATTTTTTTATTTTTTTATTTTTTTATTTTATTTTTTATATTTTTTGAATGTTATAGTACTCGATTTTCAATTTTTTTTTGTTTTTTTTTCATTTTTGATATATGTTTTTAATTTTTAATATTTTTAAATCTTAATTTTAACTTTTTTTTTCGTATTTTTATTCTAATCATTTTGCATCATGATATTTTTAATCATAACGTTTTCGATCATGTATTTTTGGATCATAGTTTTTTGCATCTTATCATTTTTTATCATATAGTATTTTAAATCATAATATTATGAATCATATAATCTAAGATCATAATATTTTTCAAAGAGGACAATCTTTCGATCAAGTGACATTTATAATTTATTATTTTTTGGATCATAATATTTTGAATTATAAGATTTTGATTGATAATATTTGGATCATAAAATTTAAAATATATTTTTGGATCATTTTCAATTTAGAACCATCATAAGTATTGATTCATAAAAAGTTTGGTTCATAATAGTTTGAATCATAAAACATATTTTCTTCTTAAATACAAAAATTCAAATAAATAAAAACTTATTTTCAATTTTTTACAAACTTACTAATATCAGGTCTAGAATGATCCCTTAAATTTTTATAATTTTTGGAGAATTTTTTTAATTTTTTGATTTTTTATAAAAATAAAAAATAAAAAAATATTTTTTTTGAAATTTTCATGATGGTGCTTGCATTGTAGAAAATTAAATTTTAAAAACTTTTAATTTTTAAAATTTTCTTTTACAAAAAAAATATTTTGACCCAAAAACTATGTGGGGGAATAAAAAAAATCCAACAACCCATATGGTTGGGGGCTCGTCCAGGTTACCATATTACGTTTCCTAATTTCTGTTATCCACAAAATACTTTTGATTTTTAGACAACTAGCCCCTCAGATTTTTTTCAAACACACTGTAAGACCCGTTCCGCCGAGTCGCGGCCCGAAGGAACCCGCGGCGCGGCTTTTGGAAGAATCTTGAATCGCGTAGGATTTGTACGCGCGGCGCGGTTCTAAAGAATCCGCGGCGCGGTGCGCCGCAGTCATGAAAAACCCTAATTCGGATTTAAACGCCTATAAAAAGGACCCCAGCCCTAGGGTTCGTGTTTTTGGAGAGTTTCTAGAGTAGAGGTTTCTGGTTTCGGCAGATACTCTTTGGTCTCGAGGTGTTGAAGGTTTTGGGAGATTAGAAGAAGGAGATCCACGCGGGAGAAGGTTTAGAACGGATCGTGGGCATCACTCCGTCCTTCAGAAGTGAGGTAAGAAGATTTACTCTTCTGACTTTCCTTTTTATCCCGTCATATGGTGTTACCAGTTGGTTTGTAGCTTTAGACGATTTGTAGCCCTTAGGGTTTGAACCAAGGACATGCATGGACTTGCATGTCTATAAGGAAGTGACCTTAGGGTAGTTCCTGATCCCAGGAAGGGTGTAGAAAGGAACCATAACCGATTGATGTACTGTTAATCGCTGAAAAACATTTTGGAATGTTACGAGTCGCGACGCGGACTGGCTATGTCAGCGGCGCGGACTCGGCTGAAACCCCGTAATTATTCGATGATAGCCGCGGCGCGTAGGATGAGGTGCCACGCCGCGGCGAGCGACTGTTTGACCGGGGACTTAGTTTTGACCACGGTTTGATGGCAAATAGTGAGTCTAACCTTTAGACAGGTCTGTAAGAGCCTAGTCAGTAATTGATATGTTGTATGTGTGTGGGATCTAGGTGTGTGGACGAGCTAAGTGGGGATATTAGAGAATATCTGTGCGGTTTCGAATCAGGTGAGTATCCTCACCTTACTATATGATGTTGCATGTTAGGCATCTTGTGTGTTATTTACAGTTATATGATTTGCTCTATATCTGTGGTTATTTGTTGTTGGGCTCAGTACTGATGCGTGTCCCCTCGTAGCTGTTGTATGGCGAGTTGGACTATGCCTTGTCCCATAGCTGTTGTATGATGGGCTGGGCCATAACCGGGAACCCATAGCTGTTGTATGATGGGTAGAACCTTCCCGTGTCCATAGCTGTTGTATGATGGACGCCCGTAGCTGTTGTATGGCGGGTAGGGTCGGGTCGTTCTCGAGGACGGGTTGTTTAATGTGTGGGCATGTATGGTAATTCGTGGACTCACTAAGCTTTAAGCTTACCCGTTGATTTATAACATTTCAGGTATTTCAAATGACAAAGGGAAGGGCAAGGCGTGACGGCGGCGCATCGCATACAAAAGACTTATTCTGAAGAATTATGTTTTGATTTTTAAATGTTTCCACTGTTGATTTAATAAATATGTCCAACAAATTTACTTTTTGGAAGAAATATTTTATTGGAACCTTGATAATAAATAAATTTTAGAAATTTTGAAATTGGGGCGTTACAAATTGGTATCAGAGCCTTGGTTTGAGGGATTTGGATGAACTGTATTGGGAATCCAAACTCAAACTTAGGACTGAGCGATTTTGTTAAGAAAATGGTTTTGGAAGGTTAAATTAAAGTAAAAGAAGATGCGATGCGAACCGTCAGCCGAGCTCAAGTAAGTTTTGTGATTCCCAATTACCCATGTCAAGTTTGTGTTATGTGATAAAATGTATTGTGCTAGGATGTAAAGCTGCCTGGATAATATACTCTGTAGACTGTTTGTGCCTTATGTGCTGCTTTGGAATTTTATGCTACTGTCGTTAGGTTGCTTAGTGAATGCTGGTAGGTTATATACAATTAGGGTAAGATAGCCTAAGAATTCTTGGTCTGGCCTTACTGGCTGTTCCTTGTTTGGTTGTGACTTTAGGGTAGATCAGTTATTCAAACGTCTATCTTATTCCTGATTGTGTACGGCTGTGCGTCCGTGAGGTGACTCGAAGACATTAGCTATAGTTCTCTTAGGCACGTATGAGATGGAGAGTTAGATCACAAGATTAGGCACCACGGTGCATAACCACATGAGTCATAGGAAATGGTTTAGTGTGTGTGACGTTTTAGGAGGATGGTTGACGAACTTGGAACAAGGGCGAATAGGTGTGGAAGGTAGTACCAGGCCAGTATTACCGAAAGCACAGGATTCACGCTTGAGTCAAGAGTAGTCAAACAAAGTCCTAAAAAGTCGAGTAGTTGGATAGATAGGGGTGACCCGAGTATTGATATTAGAAATTGTTGCGCATTTCAGAATGGCAGTCACTCGAAGTAACGGTGGACCTGATGCGGGTACCTCGAGTGGGGGAGGACCGACTGATGAGAATCTCCATAACCTGATAGCGGAGGAGGTTTCGCGGGAAGTGTTGGCTGCGATACCTCAGTTCTTTGGTACGATTAAGGCTGAGCTATGGGCAATGCTCGAGGAACGACTGGCAACTCAGGGCACGTCACGTGCTAGGGATGCAAGTTATAAGGACTTTTCGGCTTGTTCGCCTCCGATGTTCGATGGGGGCAGGGATCCGATTGTTAGCATGCGGTGGATTTCCGCAGTGGAGGGTGCTTTCCGCACATGTTCCTGTCATGAGAACTCCAAGGTAACGTTTGCAGCGAATCTTTTAAGAGAGGGTGCGAAAGATTGGTGGGAGATACGAACGAAAGATCTCACTCCTGCTCAGTTGGATGCCATTACATGGCCGCAGTTTAAGGAACAGTTCAAATTGGAGTATGTTCCACAGGTGGAAATGGAACGCTTGGCACAGGAATACCTAAATCTGACCCAGACTACTGAGACGGTGACGGAAATCACCAAGAAGTTTAATGAACGGGCACTCTTCTGTCCAGAGTTTGCGGCAACCGAGCGCATGAGGATGACCCGATACTTGGCAATGCTTCGCACAGACATTCGGGAATTTGTGTCTGCTGCTAGGCACCAAACTCTTACTGATATGGTAGCGGCCGCTCGGGCCCGAGAGTTGGAACTGGAAACCCAACAAAAGCAGAAGCGTCCGGCGCCTGCTCAGACTCAGCAGGTGTCGAAGAAATTTCGAGGGGCAGATCAGGGAAAGCAAGGGCAAAGGAGCCAGGGTAAGTGTGGTAAATGTGGAAGGAATCATGAGGGACGTTCCTGGGTGCTAATATGTCATAAGTGTGGAAAGGAGGGCCACTATGCTAAAGATTGTCGGCAAGAGGTCAAGATTTGTTTTAATTGTAACCAAGTGGGCCACTTCAAGGCCCAATGTCCCCGTCTGACACAGGGAGTGGTCCAGAATCTGGCACCTACTACACTCCGGATTACCGATGGTAGGCAGGGGAAAGGGGAAGCCCCTAAGACCAAGGGTCGAGCATTCGTCATGACCGCCGAGGAGGCACAGGATGTGCCCGACGTCGTCACGGGTACTCTTTCTTTACTTGCCTCGTGTTTGTGGTGTGTGTAATTAATATGTCTATTATGCTTTGATTAGGAACATTCTTAGTCAACTCTACGCCTACCTTTGCACTATTTGATTCGGGTGCTAGTCATTCTTTTGTGTCTGCCGTGTTGGGAAAGAGTTTCGGTATTGCTTTAGGAACTCTTTATCAGCCGTTAGAAGTGGAAATCGCGGATGATAAAACCGTGCAAGCGACTAGTGTTTATCGGGGACGCGAAGTCGTGATTCAAGGAATAAAGTTTTCGATCGATCTCATCCCTATACCGTTAAGTGACTCCCGAGTCATCATCGGTATGGATTGGATGGGTCAGCATGAATCATGGATCGATTGTAAGAACAAGCGAGTGTGGATTCAAACCCCAAGTGGGGGAGAGCTGGTTGTGCAGGGCGAGAGAAAGAATCGAGGTGCAGTTTTCTGTTCAGCTGCTAGGGCACGCAGACATTTTTAGCATGGAGGTTCGGGATTTGTGGCTTATGTTGTAGACACACGAGAAAGGAAGCCACAGCAGAAAGCAGGTGATATACCAGTGGTTCGGGATTTTCCTGATGTTTTTCCCGAGGACCTGCCTGGCGTGCCGCCAGAGAGACAGGTGGAATTTAAGATCGACTTAACTCCCGGTGCAGCTCCGATAGCTAAAGCACCGTATCGTCTTGCGCCTCCGGAGATGCTGGAGTTGTCTATTCAACTTCGAGAATTATTAGATAAGGGATTTATTCGACCCAGTTGCTCGCCATGGGGAGCGCCTATTTTGTTTGTTAAGAAGAATGATGGTTCCAACAGGATGTGCATAGATTATCGTGAGTTGAATAAGCTTACGGTGAAGAATCGATATCCATTGCCTCGCATCGACGACTTATTCGACCAACTGCAGGGCGCTTCGTGGTTTTCAAAAATTGATTTGCGGTCAGGTTACCATCAAATGCGAGTTCGGGAGGAAGACATCCCGAAAACGGCTTTTCGAACGAGGTACGGCCACTTCGAGTTTGTAGTGATGCCGTTTGGACTGACCAATGCACCTGCAGCTTTTATGGACTTAATGAATCGGGTGTGTCTACCGATGTTGGATCGGTCAGTTATAGTTTTCATTGACGACATCTTAGTCTATTCTCGGAGCAGGGAACAACATGAACAGCACTTAAAGGAAGTATTAGAGACCTTAAGGAAGGAGAAGCTTTATGCAAAATTATCCAAGTGTGACTTTTGGCTACGGGAGGTTCAGTTTTTGGGTCACGTTGTAAATGAGCAAGGAATCATGGTAGACCCGGCTAAGGTAGAGGCCGTGATGCGGTGGGAGGTTCCGAAGACTCCCTCGGAGATTAGAAGTTTCTTGGGTCTGGCTGGTTATTACCGTCGTTTCATCCAAGACTTCTCAAAGGTTGCAGTACCTTTGACCCGGTTAACTAAGAAAAATACTGCTTTTCAGTGGGGTGAGGAGCAGCAGCAAGCTTTTGAGACTTTGCGGCGGAAATTGTGTGAAGCTCCGGTTTTGACTTTGCCTGAGGGCATGGAGGATATGGTAGTTTACTGCGATGCATCAATCTCGGGATTGGGGGCAGTCTTGATGCAACGAGGCAGGGTGATTGCTTACGCCTCGCGACAGTTGAAGCCCCATGAAACTAACTACCCTACTCATGATTTGGAATTGGGAGCGGTGGTCTTCGCTCTCAAGATTTGGAGACACTATTTGTATGGAGTGAAGTGCACCATTTTCACGGACCATAAGAGTTTGAAGTACCTGATGGATCAGGCAAACCTCAATATGAGACAGAAAAGATGGTTGGATGTATTAAAAGACTATGATTGTGAGATACACTACCACCCTGGAAAGGCCAATGTGGTAGCGGATGCGTTAAGTCGTAAGGCTTCGAGTGCACCCCTTCGGGGCGTTTGTCTAAGGATGACAATTGTGACACCGCTGCTTGAGCTGATTAGGAAAGCCCAGGTAGAAGCAAGCAAGAGCGAGAATCAGAAAAGTGAGAGGATTGTGGGTCAGTTGGCAGCTATGGTCAAAGATAGTAGGGATTTGTTGACTTGTCACGAGAGGATTTGGGTACCGAAGCTGGGCGAGGTTCGTCAAACCCTATTGGAGGAGGCGCATAAATCCAGGTTCTCTATCCACCCTGGAGCGACTAAGATGTATAGGGATCTGCGTGAATATTATTGGTGGCCAGGCATGAAGAGGGAAGTAGCTTGGTTTGTCGAAAGATGTTTGACCTGTCGTAAGGTCAAGGCCGAGCACCAACGGCCTAATGGTAAGTTGCAGCCTCTTGAGATCCCAGAATGGAAATGGGAGCATATCACAATGGATTTCATCACGAAGTTGCCTAGAACCCCTCGACATATGGACACTATTTGGGTTATCGTGGATAGGTTGACCAAAAGTGCTCATTTCCTCCCCATCCAAGAGACTTACTCTGCAAAGGAATTGGCTAAGGTCTTCACATATGAGATTATCTCTCGGCATGGTATACCGGTCTCGGTGATATCCGACCGGGATGTCCGATTTACGTCTAGGTTTTGGAAGAAGTTTCATGAGGAATTAGGCTCTCGCCTTCATTTCAGCACAGCATATCATCCTCAGACGGATGGGCAGAGTGAAAGGACGATTCAAACGCTGGAGGATATGCTTAGGGCATGTGTCATCGATTTTGGGGGGAGTTGGGATTCCCATCTTCCTTTAGCTGAGTTTTCTTACAATAACAGTTATCACACGAGCATTGGCAGAGCTCCCTTTGAAATGTTGTATGGAAGAAAATGTCGGACGCCTATTTGCTGGGGTGAGGTTGGCCAGCAGGTATTGGGAAGTACAGAGGTGGTGCTCAAGACAACTGAATTAATTCAGAAGGTTCGGGAGAGATTGTTAACCGCTCAAAGCCGGCAGAAAAGTTATGCGGATAGGCGACGGTCCGATCTCGAGTTTCAAGTCGGGGATTATGTTCTTCTAAAGGTGTCACCTTGGAAGGGAGTTATTCGTTTTAGGAAGCGAGGAAAGCTTGGCCCTAGGTACATTGGACCATATCGAATTGTCGCCCGTGTAGGTGAGGTAGCTTACCGGTTGGAGCTGCCCGAACAGCTTAGTCAGATTCACGACACGTTTCACGTTTCGCAGCTCAGAAAGTGTGTGACTGAGGAATCCACAATAGTACCTTTGGAGGATATTCATTTAGATGAACGTCTAAATTATGTGGAGCGACCAATTGCCATCATTGAAAAGAAGATAAAGACTTTGCGGAATAAAACAATAGGATTAGTTAAGGTTCAGTGGCAGCATCGAAAAGGGTCCGAATGGACTTGGGAACCGGAGGAGGAAATGCGGAGGCATTATCCAGAATTATTTATCGGCACGGATTTCGGGGACGAAATCCAGTTAAGTGGGGGAGAATTGTAAGACCCGTTCCGCCGAGTCGCGGCCCGAAAGAACCCGCGGCGCGGCTTTTGGAAGAATCTTGAATCGCGTAGGATTTGTACGCGCGGCGCGGTTCTAAAGAATCCGCGGCGCGGTGCGCCGCAGTCATGAAAAACCCTAATTCGGATTTAAACGCCTATAAAAAGGACCCCAGCCCTAGGGTTCGTGTTTTTGGAGAGTTTCTAGAGTAGAGGTGTCTGGTTTCGGCAGATACTCTTTGGTCTCGAGGTGTTGAAGGTTTTGGGAGATTAGAAGAAGGAGATCCACGCGGGAGAAGGTTTAGAACGGATCGTGGGCATCACTCCGCCCTTCAGAAGTAAGGTAAGAAGATTTACTCTTCTGACTTTCCTTTTTATCCCGTCATATGGTGTTACCAGTTGGTTTGTAGCTTTAGACGATTTGCAGCCCTTAGGGTTTGAACCAAGGACATGCATGGACTTGCATGTCCATAAGGAAGTGACCTTAGGGTAGTTCCTAATCCCAGGAAGGGTGTAGAAAGGAACCCTAACCGATTGATGTACTGTTAATCGCTGAAAAACATTTTGGAATGTTACGAGCCATGACGCGGACTGGCTATGTCAGCGGCGCGGACTCGGCTGAAACCCCGTAATTATTCGATGATAGCCGCGGCGCGTAGGATGAGGTGCCACGCCGCGGCGAGCGACTGTTTGACCGGGGACTTAGTTTTGACCACGGTTTGATGGCAAATAGTGAGTCTAACCTTTAGACAGGTCTGTAAGAGCCTAGTCAGTAATTGATATGTTGTATGTGTGTGGGATCTAGGTGTGTGGACGAGCTAAGTGGGGATATTAGAGAATATCTGTGCGGTTTCGAATCAGGTGAGTATCCTCACCTTACTATATGATGATGCATGTTAGGCATCTTGTGTGTTATTTACAGTTATATGATTTTCTCTATATCTGTGGTTATTTTTTGTTGGGCTCAGTACTGATGCGTGTCCCCTCGTAGCTGTTGTATGGCGAGTTGGACTATGCCTTGTCCCATAGCTGTTGTATGATGGGCTGGGCCATAACCGGGAACCCATAGCTGTTGTATGATGGGTAGAACCTTCCCGTGTCCATAGCTGTTGTATGATGGACGCCCGTAGCTGTTGTATGGCGGGTAGGGTCGGGTCGTTCTCGAGGACGGGTTGTTTAATGTGTGGGCATGTATGGTAATTCGTGGACTCACTAAGCTTTAAGCTTACCCGTTGATTTATAACATTTCAGGTATTTCAAATGACAAAGGGAAGGGCAAGGCGTGACGGCGGCGCATCGCATACAAAAGACTTATTCTGAAGAATTATGTTTTGATTTTTAAATGTTTCCGCTGTTGATTTAATAAATATGTCCAACAAATTTACTTTTTGGAAGAAATATTTTATTGGAACCTTGATAATAAATAAATTTTAGAAATTTTGAAATTGGGGCGTTACACACACACACACACATACACACACACACACACACACATATATATATATATATATATATATATATATATATATATATATATATATATATATATATATATATATATATATATATATGTGTGTGTGTGTGTGTGTGTGTGTGTGTGTTATGTTCCTTTGGTTTGATTATATGATTAGTGATTAGTCATTGATGATTATACATGTATATTAATTGTGATTAAAGGTTGATGTTTTGAACAGGATATATTCATTAATGATTATATATGTATATTCATTAATGATTGTATACATGTTAGTCATTGATGATTATATGATGTTCATTTTCTAGAGTATTTGATTAGTCATTGATGATTATACATGTATATTAACTGATGATTAAAGGTTTATGTTTTAAAAATGGTGCAAATCGGATTAAAGAAACCGAGCTTAAAGCTTGATGTTTTGAACATAGATGTATTCATTGATGATTAGAGTGTATTCATTTATGATCAGGGGCGTATTTATATACAATTAGAGGTTTATCCATTTACAATTAAAGGTGTATTTATTTATAAACAACGATGTTTTCATTACCGATATAATCTATTTATTTATGTAATTTATGTTATACATTTATGATTATGATTGTATTGAATTTATCTTCAAATTGCGTTTTCTTCATTTACGATTACAACATCATACATAAAATTTGGAAAAAAATCAATATATTAGATTATATCCCACTATTTTAGGAATTAGTCAATTATCTTCAATTATCCATATTTAAATACATTGTAAAATTCCATTTATGTCATTATAAAATGATTGGTCCAGAACTGTTCACGCGTTCTCAAGATTTTAAAAGTTCTTAATTGAAACTCTCTATCTCTCTCTCTCTCTCTCTCTCTCTCTATATATATATATATATATATATATATATATATATATATATATATATATATATATATATAGGCAAAAGTTCAACAATGGACTAATATAAACCATGATACCAAGGGACTAATCTCATCCACACGATTATACATTTTACGGTGGACGTGCATCTACCGGATTATAAAAAAAACTCACTTCGTTTTTTTCGTTTTTTTAATTTTTAGGGCTTATTTTTTATTGAAAAAAAAATCTGAATATATAGAAATTTATAACTTTTTATCATCTACAAATAGACATCCATATTGATATACAAAAAATGATTTTTTTTTTCGAAATTTCTGCTAGTTGAGATTCACATGTGAATCTGAACTGTTATTCTGTCCAGTATTGACATACACAATTGCATATGATATTGTCATATGAATTTGAATAAATTTTTGTGTGAATGTGAATGGAATTAACATATAAATCATAGTATATTTATTATAAATGATTAAAATGTTGAATTGTTAAAAATTTTCTAACTAAATTAATCATATTCATATTTCGAAGTATATTTAAAATATCATATGATATTGATATGTGAATCTAAGTAAATTGTTGTGTGAATGTAAATAATTTATATTGTGAATGAGAGTAAAATCATTATAAATTGTTAAAATGTTGAAATAGTAAAAAATTGTTAAGTAACTTCTCAATACTATATGATTTTGATATGTGAACATGAATAAGTTTTCGTGTAAATATGAGTAAATCCATTTATGAATCAAGTATATTACTTATAAATGGTTATACCATTAAAATATTAAAAGTTTTAAAAGTAAAGTAATTACTTATATTCAAAATTTTACAATTCAGATTCACATGTGAATATGAACTGTTATTATGTTATTCTCTGTTGACATTCACAATGACATATGATATTGTCAAGTGAATCTGAATAATTTTTGTGTGAATCTGAATGAAATTAACTTATGAATCATAGTAAATTCATTATAAATGATTAAAATGTTCAAGTGTTAAAAATTTCCTAAGTAAATTAACCATATTCATATTACAAATTATATTTAAAATTTCATATGATATTGATATGTGCATCTGAGTAAATTTTTGTGTGAATGTAAGTAAATTCAAGTGTGAATCATAGTAAATTCGTTATAAATGGTTAAAATGTTGAAGTAGTAAAAAACTTATTATTAAATTCTCAATAGTATATGATATTGATATGTGAATATAAGTAAATTTTCGTGTAAATATGAGTAAATCCACTTGTGAATCAAGTACATTACTCATAAATGGTTATAATATTGAAGTAGTAAAAGTTTTAAAAGTAAAATAATTACTCATATTCAAATTTTTACAGTTCAGATTCACATGTGAATCTAGACGAGCTGTACTTATAAAAAAATTTATTTTTTATATATCAATATGGATGTCTATTTGTAGAGGACAAAAAATTATGAATTTTGGTATATTCGGTTTTTATTTTTAAAAAAGAATAATGTCAAAAAATAAAAAAACCAAAAAAATGAAGTGGGTTTTTTATTATAATTCTCTACATGTGCGTCAACGTAAGAAATTTACAACCTATTTTTTGGCCGTTGATGATTTTGATTCCAACGATCGAGATTAGTCACTTGGTACCATGGATAATTTTAGTCCCTTATTGAACCCAACCCTATATATATATATATATATATATATATATATATATATATATATATATATATATATATATATATATATATATATATATATATATATATATATATATATATATATATATACTAGCGGCATACCCGCGCGTTGCGGCGGCGGTGAATCGGTTTTTGCGGCAATTAGTTGAGTTTCGGCGATTAGTATCTTTCGGTGGACGACGAATAGTTAAAATGGATGAATAACTTTCTTTCGATGATTAATCTAAAAAAAATCAATTTTCAAATAATACATTTTCTTTGGTTAGATTGTTTTAGGATAAAAAATGAACAATTAAAAATAAATTTTCTCTAAAATTTTGAATTTTAAAATTATGAACTTATAAATTTTTATCTTTAATTTTTCTTATTAAAAACCAAGTGAAGTAATAATTACAAAGTAAATAAATAAATATACGGTCTACATTCATGGGATAAAGTTATCGGTTAATGGAACATAAACAATTAAATTAAAGGGCGTATTGGGCTTGATAATAAACGGTTACTTTTGTACATATAATGCAAAGGGTTCAAAGTTTCAATTTGTGAAGAAATAAGCATGCGTGTATTGTCCCGACAAATAAACATGCCTGATTTGCCCAACAAATAAAATAATATTGTGCAAAGGATGTCATTTGAAATTGTTTATATAGTTTCAATTTAGAATTAATTATAACATAAGATTTCGATAAGCATTTAATTAATCTTTTATTACAAATTAAAAAAATATATTATTAATATTTATATAAATATTATTTTTAAAATACTAATATTTTATAACCTAATAAAAAAAATTGAATTTAAATTTAATTTACAAATTGAGGGGTTAAATTGGTAATTTAAATATATGCATATTACATATTAACCTAACCCTAAAACAATTTGTTGTTACTTGTTACCGCTTAGGAACCGGGTAATGCATTACCCTTCACTACGCCTCCCACATCAAGTCGACTCCTTCATTCCGCCTCCCACATTCGATCTGCAGCGTCGCCTTCGTCCACCCCCATACCGTCGACCATCTGAAGCCTGTCGATCGATTCGGCTGCTTCCTCCTTAGACACGCACACACCAGCTTTGAGGATGTCGGATCCCTTGATCCGGATCTTCCTCCTTAGACACGCACACACCGTGATCCGGATCTGTTGCTACCATCGATGTCGGATCCCTTGATACTACCGCCTCCTTGTCCTCCGACCTGCATAGATCACCATCGTCTCCTCCCACAGATCACCGGCATCTCCTTACATTCGACATCATCTCTGGTATCGCGTTTTCTGGATCCGGCGAAGCATCCATCTCTCACCGCCATAGCTCCCATAGTTGTCGGATCCGTTGCTACCATCGATGTCCGATCCGTTGCTACTACTGCCTCCTTGTCCTCGGACCTGCATAGATCACCACCGTGAGGTAAAATAAAGAGAAAGGGAAAACAAATTTGTGCTCAATCTGATTCCTGCTCAATCTATTATAGATATGATGAATTTTGTATTCTGAAAATCGGTTTCCTGATTATTGATTTTGATTATCTATTTTTCTGACTTTTTAATGTTTGTTCTGATATTTGTTGTTGACCTCCGACCTGCATAGATCACCACCGTGAGGTAAAATAAAGAAAAAGGGAAAACAAATTTGTGCTCAATCTGATTCCTGCTCAATCTATTATAGATATGATGAATTTTGTATTCTGAAAATCGGTTTCCTGATTATTGATTTTGATTATCTATTTTTCTGACTTTTTAATGTTTGTTCTAATATTTGTTGTTGATGTTGCATGACAATCTGGGTTTGGTTTTACTTATCGATCGAATACTGTGCATTGTAGTATCACCGATTACATTTTCCTTGTTAATAACAACTCCAAAACCCAATTTTTGTTACAGGTTTCAAAACCCAGATTTGGTGGAAACTTCAATTTTTATCATACTTTAAAAAGAAACATGGGAAATGAAAGCAGGTAAGAAGTTCTCTGCATTTTAATTTATTGGTTCTAAAGAAACATTCAATGTATCCTATTATTTGCCGATTGTAATATGTTCCATTATAGAGATCTCATTTTGTTGACAGATAAATCATATTATTTGACACAAATGTCATGAACCACAATTAAAAATCTAACTAAAATATATTACCACAAAGTGATTATATTCAATGATTTTAAGAGCACCAATCACTTTATAAATCAGGTAAGAATACCAATCACTTTATAAATCACAAATGCTAGAATATCAGATTGCAAAATTCAAATACATTTTGTTTTCAGTTACATGATAATAAACTAAATGCTTGATATTTGTGACAGAAAAGGATTAACGGAGTAATAGTTTGAAGCTGTAAAGTTTCAACATAAAGATGGCATTCCATCAAGTTTATCCAGACCAGTCAAGAACTACTGGTTTTGATGGGGGGCATCAAAATCATTTACGGAGGTGGAGAGAGATATGGGATAAGGTGTAAAGACAACTAAGTGAGAGGGTCTTTATTTATATCTTCAAAGATGTAATTTTATTGGTTGAAATTTGTTGGCAAAGATTGCTAACTAATTAAGGGTCTAGATTGTTTTAAAATAAAGCAATGGTCATGATCATCTCTCCTGATAAAAGATACATTTTCCTGACTCCTTGTGATGTAAAGTGTGATACAGGCTGGCAATCCATTTGATTACGTTTCTGGCTAGTTCATTCAAGTTTCAAAAGACCCGCCTAAAGTTATTTGTGCTTAAATAGAAAAATCATATGTTTGCTTTATTAAGTTGTACCTCTTAATTTTAAGACAATGTTGCATAAAAATGTTGTACATATTATATATATATTATAGTATATATATATATATATATATATATATATATATATATATATATATATATATATATATATATATATATATATATATATATATATATATATATATATATATATACACTAGTACAAAATTGCACATTGGTCACACCGAAAAAATGTGACCATATGCGTTTGGTGACAAACTTTTTTCCACTGAAAGTGTTGCCATAGGCTTTGCGATATTAGGTGTCATATGGTCACTTTATAATATTGTGTCCGTATGCCATGAAAAAATGTGGCGGTATCATAGAAATGTGGCCATTGAGTCAATAAATTTGTTCCAAAATCACTAAATTTTTCCAATATTGTGGCGTTAAAGCGTAAGTAGACACACAATTTCAATATTGTAGTGACTGTATATAATGAATGGTGACATACAAGTACATTCAATGAAGCGTTATACTAGTAATTTGTCACATAATTAGAAGATTGTTAAGGCTATTGGGTTATGTTTGGTGACAATTATTTACCATGAACATGACCATGTTTACTAAATGGTGACATGTATGTAATTTCGAAAGTGACAATTTGGTAGCATCTAGTCATACAGACAATATATTTAATGTGACCAATACTAGTTTATAGAAACACACAATTTCAATATTGTAGTGACTGTACATAATGAATGGTGACATACAAGTACATTCAATGAAGCATTATACTAGTAATTTGTCACACAATTAGAAGATTGTTAAGACTATTGGGTATATTTGCAGACAATTAATTACGATGAACATGACCATGTTTACTAAATGGTGACATGTATGTAATTTCAAAAGTGACAATTTGGTAGCATCTAGTCATACATATAATATATTTAATGTGACCAATACTAGTTTATAGAGACACATAATTTCAATACTGTAGTGACTGTATATAATGAATGGTGACATACATGTACATTCAATGAAGCGTTATACTAGTAATTTGTCACACAATTAGAAGATTGTTAAGACTATTGGGTATGTTTGCAGACAATTAATTACGATGAACATGACCATGTTTACTAAATGGTGACATATATGTAATTTCAAAAGTGACAATTTGGTAGCATCTAGTCATACAAACAATATATTAATGTGACCAATACTAGTTTATTAGACACATCATTGTTCTTTTACGTTGTTATTCTTAAGTTATGGTCACATAAGTTTGAGAAAAACATGATCTTTTGATACTAGTAGACACACATTAACTTTATATTATCGCTATTGTGAAGCTTTAGACATGTGAAAAACCGTTATAAAGTGACCGTAATATAATTTTAGAGACATTAGATAACAAAAAAGTAAGGCAAAAGTTATAATATAGACACATGTTAATTAAGAAATGTTATTATTGTTTAACATTTAGTGACTTATGTCAGGTTTTATTGTTACTTTTGGGGTATTTTAGACACATATATACAATACAACTAAAAGTAACCATAAACCAACAATATGCATGGATAATAAAAAAGAAAATGATATTATTAATAATTCAAATGACATTCGGTACATTAGATACCCAAATAAAGTATGTAAACATAAGTGGTAGTAAAAACCAGTCTTAAGAAATACTTAAATGAAGGAAAACATCATAAACCAAAAGGCAAACTAGATAAAACTACTCTTTCATGTTGAATGAACGGTTCCTTGTTCTCTTGGCAAGCAACCCATTGGGTATATAATTCTTGCGCTTCTGTGAGGTTTGAAGTACATTCTCTTGAGCTGGTTTGACATCCTTCAACAAATCACTTCTTCAACCTAGCGAAAACATCAAATAACATAAACCGACTACTCTTTTGTAGATGGTGGAAAAAATTAAATATAAAGATATGGAAATGAGAAAAATCAAACCTGGGAAACAAAAATAAAATCAATTTTCTACAGATTCTTCTCGATTTCTTGACCCCTCTTAACACCCTTAACTGTATTTTATTTTGTGTCAAAATTATGGAACTTCTAATTCACTTATACGTATAAGAATGTTCACTTACAGTCTCCAAACATGAAGATAAGATTGTCATGCCCATTCTCTTGATGATGTCTCTATGTCTGTCTCCTGAGTTTTTGAAAAAAAAAACTTCATATTGTAACTTTTTATATGGTCTCAATTACATGAAAATAAATATTTTTATAAAGTTGTCATACCATTCCATTGTAATGTAGCATTACTTTGAAGTAGATTTCTTCATTCTCAACATTAAGTAATCCATTGGTTAAGAGAAACTAAGCTCACTTCACCAACACATGCTTCATCATTTGGCTATGATACACATAAAACACCAACATCAATTAACTCAAGGAAAAAAAAAAACGCAATAAATCATAAATACAGTGAATCTTTTTTATAGAAATATGAGGACCTGTTGTGTCTTTTTTCCATCAAGAGTTGTATGATAAGGCTTGAATGGGTAAATGATGTCTCTCTAGGACAAGTGTTTTACATACAATTGTTATCACTTATTTTGCTCTTAACAATCTAGACTTCCACTTGTAACCATCTAAATGTAAAGATCAAGTAAAAAGACATAACTATTGATTCTTTACTGTTATGTTCAGCCAGAATCCTTATCAGTAACACGTTTATGCTTATATAAATATATTAACCGTATTATTTTGGAGAAATTTTAACCAAATTGATTATTAAGCACGACCAGTCATGAAAAAAGCAACAACAAATAAACTATCCAATTTAACAAACAAATCAAATTGAGAAAGATAGACCCTTATAATTATAGATAAATCTAAGGAAAGAAACATTAGCCAAAGCAATTGCCATGACCCAATAGATACCTTGATTGGATGCCTACTGGATTTAAATTTTCTTCTACTTTAATTGTGCGCACAAAACATTAACTAAAAACCAAAATACACAAGAAAATAATCAAAAATAACATACAGATATTCAAATACCTTAAATTCTTGAACCCCGCGTTAAGAGAAACCACAACATCCCCGAGTGAACAATAAGAAACAACGGATGGCGAAGATTACCTGAGGTGTCACACAATCAATCAAGAACAGGAAAATTAGATACCAAAAAAGACAAAACAATAAAAATATTTAAACATAATCAACAAGTTCTTCAAAAGCTGGTATTGCGTCATGGAACATGGTCAGAATCTGTAAACGGATTGAATGAAGATTCATTAGTAACAAGACTACAATAATTTACAAATCAAAGTTAATAATTAAGAGTAATATATGAAAGATACAATTAAAACTATTGCGGGATTATATATGAGTCATTGAAGATACTCTTAACATCCGCACAAGGAACTTTTGAGACAACTTCCACTTTATACCTTGACTTGAGAATTTGTATCATATTTGCTTGCCCTAAAAAGGTTTCGTATCCTCCAATTGAGGTCCATCGAGATGCAAAAGGTTAATTATTAACCGCAATTAAAAGTTCACAAAAACCCTACGTTAATAATTTTTCAAAAGCTAAACTTAAAACCGAGTATACTAACCGATTGCTATTGAACTGCATAATTGAAGGCATTTCCTGTGACTCATGTTTGTATAAACTTTATACATCTCAAATGGAACCTATAGCACAAAAGCATCCAGAAATTCAATCCTAAGAGACGTGGCATTATCATAGACAAAAGAACTCAGACTTAAATAATTGAAACTTAAATCACGCCTCTTAAAACTTCAAAAATTTTCAGATTATATAACCCAAACCTAAAGCACAAAGAAATTATCGAACTACAAAAGTCACAGATGCAAAAATTTCTAAACAGAATAGAACTGGAACAATCAATCGACCATACAAAGCTCGACATGAATCAATAATTAAACAAGTCAACAAAAAGCCACAAGAGATTACGAGACAGGAGAAGAGAATAACCTAGGTCAACAAAATTCCACAGTTAGGGTTATGATTCTGCAATTCCATATGTCATCCCATTATCTCAACCTCAACGCTAATCATGAAAAAGTAATTACCTTTAAAAAGAAAATAGGATTCACACAATTAGAACTGCAATCAGAGAGCCGTGTATCATAACCCTAACTGTGGAATTCTGATTTAGTTCCTGATATATCGGCTTCAATTTGGGAAGTCTTGATTTCAATCGGAGATAGAACTGCAACCAGAGAACAATGATTAGTGTATGGTTTCTATTGTGTAATTCACACGATTAGAATTGCAATCAGAGAGCCGTGGATCATAACCTGGTGGTCGGAGATTGAGATCGATGGCGTCGAATGAGCGAGAACAGAAGGCGGAAGCGATGGTCGGCGGTGTCATTTCGGAGATTGAGATTGATGGCGTTGAGTGAGCGAGAATGGAATGCAGAAGCGAGGGTTGGTGGTGCAATGTCGGCATGAAGGTGAATTGGAAATCGATTTGTGAAGCGTGAACGTATAGGTTCGGTCGTGGTGGTGAGATTGGGAGTGCGTTTGAGAAAATAAAATCAATTAAGGGGGAAATTCAATTTATTTTAAAATTTTAGTTAAATTGAGAGGGAATTCAATTTTTTCATATTTTCACTAAAATTAGGTGGGAAAATTATATTAATTAATTTATGATTTTCAATAATATTCAAGTAATATGTTATATTTAATTCTATCAAATATCATATTTATTAGATAATTAAAACTTAGGACTCATGTTTATAGTTTAGGGCTTATGGATTAGGGATTAAGACTTATACACATAGCCCGTTTTTTACCGAAGTTGACCACGCTTGACTAATTAAGCCGCATAGCACTAAACGTATGCAGTATCAGTCCGCCTAGCGCCTAGACGACTTTTACAACACTGATATATATATATATATATATATATATATATATATATATATATATATATATATATATATATATATATATATATATATATATATATATATATATATCCTAGCTTATGGGTCATAACTTAGTGATTAAGGTTTATAAATTATGGCTTAAGACATGTATGCTATAGCTTATGGTCGACCATAACCCATCACAACCCTTCCTGGTTGACAATAACTCATCACAACCCTACCTGGTTGAACATAACCCATCACAACCCTACCTGGTTGACCACACTCATCATAACCCTACCTGGTTGACCATAACTCATCACAATCCTTACTGGTTGACCATAACCCATCACAACCCTTAATGGTTGACCATAACCCATCACAACCTTACCTGGTTGGCCATAACCCATCACAACCCTACCTGGTTGACCATAACCCATACTGGTTGACCATAACCCATCACAACCCTACCTGGTTGACCATAACCCATCACAACCCTTACTGATTGACCACAACCCATCACAACCATTACTGGTTGACCATAACCCATCACAACCCTACCTGGTTGACCATAACCGATCACAACCCTACCTGGTTGACCATAACACATCACAACCCTTACTGGTTGACCATAACCCACCACAACCCTACCTGGTAGACCATAACCCATGACAACTCTACCTGGCTGACCATAACCCATCATAACCATACCTGGTTGACCATAACCCATCACAACCCTACCTGGTTGACCATAACCCATCACAGCCCTACCTAGTTGAGCATAACCCATCACAACCCTACATGGTTGTCCATAACCCATCACAACCCTTACTAGTTAACCATAACCCATCACAACCCTTACTGGTTGACCATAACCCATCCCAACCCTACCTGGTTGACCATAAGCCATCACAACCCTACCTGGTTGACCATAACCCATCACAGCCATCACAACCCTTATTGCTTGACCATAACCCATCACAAACCTACCTGGTTGACCATAACCCATCTCAACCCTTACTGGTTGACCATAACCCATCACAACCCTACCTGGTTGACCATAACCCATCCCAACCCTACCTGGTTGACCATAACACATCACAACCCTTACTGGTTGACCATAACCCATCACAACCCTTACTGGTTGACCATAAGTCATCACAACCCTACCTCGTTGATCATAACCCATCACAACCCTTACTTGTTGACCATAACCCATCACAACCCTTACTGGTTGACCTAAGACCTAAGACATAAGGCCTAAGCCTTAAGCCTTAAGCCTCAAGCCCCAAGCCCTAAGCCATAAGCCTTAAGCCTTAAGCCTCAAGTCCTAAGCCATAAGCCATAAGCCCAAACCCATCGCTGCTATATTACATAAGTCATACTTCATAAGCCATAACCCAAAGCCTTTGAGCCTTGAGTATTGAGCCTTAAGTCGTAGGCCCTAAGCCCAAAGCTCTAAGCCTTAAGCCTCGAAACCTAAGCCCTAAACCATGAGCTATACTACATAAGTCATACTCCATAAGCCATAAGCCATATTACACAAGTCATACTTCATAAGGCATAAACATTAAGCCCTATGTAATGAGCCATACTACATAAGTCGTACTCCATAAGCCATGAGCCAAACTACATAATTCATACTCCAAAATACATAACGCTTAACCTTGATTTAAGGTTTAGGCCCAAAGCCCCAAGTCGAAAGGTATAAGATAGAAGCCATAAGCTACAAGTCATAATGCTAAGCCATATGCCCTAATGATATATTTTTTAAATTATATATATATATATATATATATATATATATATATATATATATATATATATATATATCCTATCCTAATAAATAAGTAACTCAAAGCCACATGTCATCTCCTCATTGAATTTGACACATGTCATTTTCTCATAATTTTGAATTTCTTAAAAAACAAATTGGTTTGAAACGTTTCTAACTCTTTAATAATCGGTTTAATTATCATTCAATTTCAAAATTAATTGTTATCATTCAATTTCAAAATTAATTGTTTTTTAATATCATATTATTTTTTTAATGTGTAGAATTATTTGAGAGATAATAGAGAGAGAATTGACTTTATAATATTTTGAAGAACGATTCCAATCATAATAGTGAATTTGATTTTAGTACCGGTGACATTCTCATAATCAATTATATTTATCAAAATGCAAAGTCGTAATAGTAAAATCAAAAGCAAGATGTCACGATACACAACCAAATTTTTTATGTAAAATTATTAATGTTTAGATATTCTTAATTAATATTTTTTTTGTATCATCCCGTGTAATACACGGGTCTTACAACTAGTATATATATATATATATATATAGAATCTGGATCGGGTGATGACTCTTCTTAAAGTGAAGATTTGCGAGGACACCTTAAAAAAATTGAAAAAAAATATAAAAAATATAAATAATAAAATGGATCATAGTACTATATCGGAGAAAAAAAAGATTCAAAAAAAAGCTTTTTGATCATTATTTTTTTATAATGAAATAATGATCCAAAATAAAAACAGAAAAATTGCATCATTACGTTTTGCAATGATGCAAATTTTTTTTTTTTCAAATTTTTTTTGATAATGATATAGTATTATTCTCGATTTTATATATATATATATATATATATATATATATATATATATATATATATATATATATATATATATATATATATATATATATATATATATATATATATAATATCAATACAATTACTTTTAAAATTAGTTAAAAGTTTAACTTTCAAATTTATATAAAAATCAAATTATGTCATCATATTATTAAGTTCTTAAAAATTAATTAGGTTGAAATTTAACTTTTCACGTTCGGTTTCCCTCCTTGCTTCCCCGGTAACACTTTCCCTCTTAACTTTAGAATTGCATTTCCCCTAATTATTTTGATCGCTTTACTCTTAGAATTTGATTCCCGCCTCTTGAATTTAATTTTCCCCAAGTATATTGTTATATTTCCCTATGATTTCATTACCGCCTCATCTAGGTCAAAAAAACAAAATTCCTCGATTTCCATTTGAGTTCTTTCTCTGCTCTATTTTCTCTTCGTCTCCCTCCCATTACTCACAGATACGGTTGTTCCTTAGCCGCCGACTCTGTCATCGTCAACCGCCGCCTCTGGCATCGTCTGGCTTCGTCAACCTCCGACATCGTCTGGCTCCGTCTGGATTAGTCAACCTCCGGCATCAAAGCTTATCCGATCCAGATTTCAAGGTTCAAGTCGTCGGTAAGTCTGTATATATTCATATCGGCGATTCAGTGGAGAAGATGAAACTTGCAATTTAATTTAAAGTGGAGCGAGTTGTTATTTAATCCAGATATGGACAATGTAGTGACTTTGGGTATGTCTCAGAACCCAATCGCACTCTCTCCGCCCCTCCTCACACCGTCGCCTCCCCCTGCTCATCGGTAGAGCCGCTTTAGTTTGTTGGCAACCATATTTCCCTCAAGGAATCGATTTGTATCTTAGTTGCTTTGCTTTCCACCAAACGGTGTGTAAAGACAAAGACCGTGTATGTTCTTAGAACCCAAGGAATCGATTCGTATCTAGATTTGGTAAGATTTTGTGTTATAGAAGTATTAGTTTTGATTGATATCTGCCATCTCTATCATCTAGTTTAGTAATTACTCTTACGGTTGTTGCTTTAGATCACCAGGAGGAGCAATCACGAGCGACGATTCCATGACTAATCCAAAGCTTGTAATCAATCACAAATTCCTAGAGGTATCGAGAAATTCTTTGTTTATTCTAAAATTTTGAAGTTATCTCAAATTACTATGATTATTAGGTACTGTGATCATGCCATCACGAAGGAAATAAATTTTTTAACATATTGGAGCATGTGTGTAACGACCCAAAAATCTCGAATCTATATTCGAGAAAATACGTAAGGAAAAGACCAAAAATATTTTGAAAGTTTTAAAATAATTTACTTGGAAATGTGGTAAAATACCAAGAGTTTGGAGAAAGATGATGAAAAAGGGCAAAATGGTCATTTGACATCCAAATGACTCTTAAGAAAAGAAAATATGATTTTTGGAGCTAATATGTAATGAAATAAAAAAAATTGTGACACCAAATAATGGTGATAAGTATTTGAAAGTTAATTCTAGTAAAAAGGGTAATTTGGTCAATTTACCATAAAAGGGTAATTTGGACATTAGACCATGTGAAGGACCAAATATGTAAAAATATTGTTTGCTTGTGGCAAAAATATAAGAAAAGAAGGTTTTATGTGATAAAAATTGATTATAGTGGTTAAAGCCCAAGGAATAGAACTTCAGGGACTAAATTGTAAAATCTGAAAATATAAAAAGAGAAAAAAAATAACTCTCATAATTCTCAGAAATTATAGAGAGTTCTAGAGAGGTTACGGGAGGGTTTTCTTGAGAGAAAAATCCTGGAAATTCGTGAAGATATAAGAAGAATTGAAGAATCAAGCTTGGAATTTGAAGTTTCAAGCTAAAAACCAAGGTTAGTGAATGATTTCTAATCCAAGTTTTGTGTGTTCTTCACGGGAAGAACTAAGGACTGAAATTACAGTCATTGATCAAAGGAGTTTAAATGATTTATAGTGTCAAATGGATTTTAAGTAATAAGAACATATCTTGAAATAATCAAAGTAGGTTGCTATTGTTAAAAATTGGAATTTTGTTCAAAAACCCTAGAATTCGAGTTTTACATGATCAAATTGATTCTAAGGGGTTTTGATAAGTTCCATAAGTGATAATGGTTAAAATAAATCGGCAGAAGTGATCAATCTCGAACAATTTCGGTTTTTGAATCAAAAATGCAAAAACGGGAATGTTTGGAAAATAATTGAAATCTAAGATTTTTATGGTTAAAAACCAGAAATAAATGAATGGTTTTGGTCTTGGAACAAACCCTAGTGATTAAGTCGTGTATTAAGGGCTTAAAATGAGAAAAATGGAGATTTATAGCTTGAAAATCGCGAATACTGGTTGCTGCAGACCAGGTTGCGACGCGACCTACACCCTTGTCGCGACGCGACGCGGCGCCAGGCAGAATTGCAGTGAGTCTCCTGCCAAGTGATTTTCAATTTTGAGTTTTGGTCCAAAACTTGTCTGTTTGAGCCCAAATTTTAAACATAGGTCTATTATGGCCTAAAACTTCATGGAAAATTGTCGAAACCGAAATACGACCCTCCGAGGGTACTGTAGTAAAATACGTATAAAATACGATTTAATTAAAGTTGATCATTATAAAGTTAGATATTTATTATAACCCAAGATAGTATCATAAGGACTCTAATGAGTTATAGAGTCAGTAACATAAATGTTAATGTATAACATGTTAAATATAGGTCCATGCCAAGTGATTATTGGATCAAAAAAGTATAAATACATGGAACGTGTAGTTAATATTCTAACAATACATGAGGTGAGTACATGCAGTATTTTTACCCATTCTGGGGTACATGGCAAGTAAGTATTTTCACGATTTTTCTATAAAATTTCTATATGTGAAATTATATGCAAAAGTATTGTTTATATATTGTTGTGAAAGTATAATGCTATATTTGAAGCTAAGTGTTGAACTACAAATTATATTAAGTGAAAGTATGTTGGTCTATGTACCAATTATGTGAAAGTATATTTTGAAATACAAGTTGTACATGTTTGAAAGTATGGATAGGCCTATAGCCATAATGTGTTTAAGAAGTATATTTTGATTACAAATTGTATATGTTTTTAAGTATGAATGGGCATATAGCCATAAGATGTTTGGAAAGTATGATTTGGCATTAAGCCTAAAATGTTATAAAGACATGTTTTAAACATATGATTTATGTGAAACAAAAGTTATGAATTTGGCATTCAGCCATAAAGACAAGAAATGGTGAAGTTTGGCAATTAGCCACTATGTAAGTAAGTAATTGTTAAAGTAAGCAGAAAATGTTTTGTATGACTGGTAATTGTAGCAAGCAGCGTTAGTAAGGGAACTATGTTCCAACCTACCCGGGTTAGGTAAGGGGTCTACTGGGGAAATCCCCATCGCGAAGTAGATCGCCTCAACACTTTTATGGTGAGGATTGATCCGTTCTTTCTAGCCATAGAGACTTGGGGTATCACTTATGGTGATTAAAACCCTAAGTATAAAAATCCAGCAAGCTTATAAAACCAGTCAAAAAAGTAAGGAAAAGGCTATTTTTGAAAAGTATATTATGAAGTGAATTTGAAAAGTAAAGAGTTATAGTATGATACTATTATAAGTTTTGAAAGATGTTATTTTTGTAAAGTATGTTATGAAATGATTTCGAGAAGTAAAAAGTTATAGTATGTTATTACTATAAAGTTTTGACAGAAGTTTTATGTTGTAAGTTTTATAAAAGTTGGAAAAGAAGTTAAAGGTTTGAGTCTAAAACTCATGTAACTCACGAGACATTATTGTCTTACGTATTTTATGTTTTTCCATGTATTCCAGGTTAAATGCTATGCTATAATTGGATGAAGTTTAGCTGGAGTGGAGCCCACATAGCTCCTATCTTGGACTCAAGGTTTAATCCTTTCTTGCTTACTATGGTTAGTTTTGGTATGGATTTATAACACCCACTATTTTTAAACATGTAAATGATCGGTTTTTGATAAACCGTATTTTTGTATTCATGTATTTATACGAAAAACCATAGTATTTGAAAACAGTAGAAATGGGGTGTCACAAGTTGGTATCAGAGCCATAATTTAAGCGAATTAGGATTGGCTTGTTCCACTCCTAGGCTTAAACTCATGCTAAAGAAATGTTAGTATATGAAAGTATGCTATATGATGTCTTAAATGATTAAGACATTATGCATTATATAAAATATGTAGATATATAACACTAAGAAGTGTTAAGCTAACGTTTAGAGTGAGCAAAAATTTGACCGTTAGGAAAATTATATAATATTTTCCGTAAACGTCTAAATTTATTAGAGGTTATGTTTATAAAGTAGTAAGATTTCTAGTATTGATCATCATGTACTTATAATGGTGTTATATGTTAAACGAACCAGTGTCCCATGAGACCTTGTGGTAACAGCAGAATCAATATGTATAGGTGATTATGGTAATATGTGCCCGTATTATCATAATCACAAGATATGTATTGAGACTGGTGGAATCGCAAAGGAATTATGGCATTCTGGTGGGTAAGATTTGTGAAAAGAGTAGTAAGAATAACATAGGAATTGTATGCCTATGTAACAAGAACAAGAAAGATTATAAGTAATAAAAGTTAATGCAGTGAATATATACCACTTAGTATGGTAAAGTAAAAGAAATAATGTGATAATTAATATTTTTAGACAGATTGAAAGATATTAAAGTATATGCCTGTCGAGGCGAAAGAAAGTATGAATAAGAGCAACCTAAAGAGGAATTATGGGTATTGATTACCTATATAAGAGTTGTAAGACTCTTACATGAAGAATGAAAATTTTAAGCAGAGTATATTGATAATACATAAATTTGTAAAAATAAAAGAGTGGTAAAAAAGAGTTTAATGTTGACCAGTAGTGTGCTTTGGGCATAACCATTAAATTCAGAATATTATCTAAAAGTCGGGTGAATATTAAATATATCAAGGAAGTAAGATATCGTTGCAGAACGATAAGAGTAAAATGATGAGATAGTGGTTGCCAGGAAATAAATTCCGCAACCAAATGAACGAAATAAAAGAAGAAATACCAGAAATGAAAGAGTATAATGATGAATGTTAATTGAAGAAAACCAAAAGTATGTAAGCAAAATGACTAAAGGTCATATATAATATGAAGTAAAGAACAAGGGTAAACGTCTAAATAAGTATCAGACAAAGAATCAAAGACAAGATAAGAACTAAAATAAAGAGACAGGAAGTTATTACTTCTAAATGGAAGTGACGGGTGAAAGTATTCAAAGATCGTGAGTAATGATTAGTACATGGGTAGTAACTATGAAATGTAAAGAAATATACATATGGTGATATGAGATTATAGATATAGATGAATGAGTAAGTTTTAGAACTTATACAAGGTATAAGAGTGATTATGAAATAGGTATTCTAAATAGAATACTATAAAGTATGAAGCAAATGAGTAAAATAATGTGTTGGTGTATAGTCTTAAAAACATGAAAGAATGAAATATAACGAGAAAATGAATGACCGATGTGTATCACCTAGAGATACATAAGAAGTAAGTTCCATATAATATATAGAGTGTAAAAAGTGGAGATTAAATGAAATAACAATGTAATGTGTTAGGCATGTAGCCTTATAACACATAGAAAAGATAGTAAAAGATATAATGGAAGAAAAGTTGGGCCTAAAGCCTAGAAAGTTATAAGTAAAAGTATGTAAGATAAAAAACGAAAGAAAAGAAGAGTACAAGATAAAAGTAAGAAATTGAACATAAGAATGAAAATCTTTAGATATATGTTAAAAAGTGTTTTGAGACCATGGTTAGCACCACAGTGATAAGTTGGAACCAAAATATGATCAAAAGTATATAAAGTTGGAAATTAAATTCTTTACAGCTTTGGCTATCTATAAGAGTTAAACTTAGAAAGTAATCATGAAACCATTTGAAGTATGCAAAAGGTATAAAGAAATTGAGAATTTGGAATTATATAATAACATATTTGATAAAAGAGTAGGATTACCAAGTAGTAATCAAGAGATAAAAAAGAGCAACAAAGTCTATTTGTAAAGGTCTAAAGTGGGACAAGAGTATGAGAGTTGACATTTGGTTTAAGAAGTTAATAAATATGATTTGTGAAACCTAATTACACCATGAGATGATAATATCATAAAAAGTGTAATAAGATGATAATGGTACCCGGGGTACCTTAGAAGATAAGAAAGGTACTCATAAGAGTACTATAAGAAAGCTAAGAAATGAAAAAGACAGAATTGTATTAGTAAGTGTAATGAGTACATGAGACTAAAATCTCATAATTAATAAAAGAAGATGAAAGAAGTACTTAGATTGTTATTATGTCGAGATGTGGAACGAACATGAGTAAAAGGTGATATGTTACATATGTATTAATGAAAGTAATACATATATAATATAAGAGATGAGTAAGAAGTATATGAGAATGACATTTTATTAAAGACGAATTCAGAATGAAAGTAATAAGTATGGTGGTGTAATAGTAGCATATATATATACGAAATGAAAAGAGATATGTATTTAAAGAAAATAATACATATAGATTACAAAGTGGAACATATAGAAGGGGATCGCGGAAGTATAGAAGCTAACAAGAAGTATACCATTAGTAGTATAAAAGTCAAGAGTAAAAAATAAGGAAGTTGACAGAAATAATGGGTCAACTTCAACAGTAAAACTGTACAAATCTATAAGGCCAAAAATTATGAATTATGCACATAAAGAAAGCTAATGATGTCTAGTTTCTAAAACGAAAAGCGGTACGTCATTTCGACACTTTTAGAGTAAGATATGCATATTTTTATGGAAGGTACACTGTTTTGACAGATTCTGTCCCAAACAGAAAAGTAACGGTGTGAAATAAAACGAAAGGAATGCATTCCTTATGAGTGGTAATAAGTCGAGAATTGTTAGTAGATGTAAAGAATAATAAAGTGAAGTTTAAAAGATCTAAAGAACAACTATGTAAAGATAAGAAGTTGTAAAAACTTCTAAAAAGAAAGAAGAAGTTATGTTCGAGTAAAATGTCCATTAAGAGACAAAATTTATACAAGGAAAAGATTTTTGTGTATCTATGAAATTGTATAAATACGAAACATATATAATTATGTTTAATGGTAGTGGGAATCTTTATAAATAAAGAATGCTGTGAGTAAAATCTCACATGTTTTAGTAAAGATATGAGAAGAATTATAAAGTAGATTGCTATAAAAAAGTATTGAAGTATGAAACTATTTTGTAAAATAAGTTTACTAAGAGATTGTATATAAATGAAATGAGGTAGAAAGGAAAGTAACTGGAATGAAGAGTATGAAACATGAATGAATGACTAAAAAGTTGAGAAAAAGGATAAATGACTAAAAGAGTATCTTGGTCATTTATAAAAGAATTATATATGTTATGATATGAATTCTGAATATTAAAAGGAAAAGAGGATAAATTAACCAAAAATGTATTTTGGTTAAATGGATAAATGTAAATTACTAAAAGGATATTCGGATGAATATACCTGTCATAAGAAGAAAAAAAAAATAGAAGTGGGATAATCTTTAAAGCACAAGTTCCTGAAAATTATTTAGCAAGTTACGCATCTTAAATAAAAGATTTATAAGTCGAGGAAGTAAAATGATATTTCCTCCAAGATAAAAGTGTAAGTAAAGAACATAAAATCATACCATGTAAAAGCCGAAAAGATTCTGAGGACGGAATCCCAATAAGGGGGAGGTAGTTGTAACGACCCAAAAATCTCGAATCTATATTCGAGAAAATACGTAAGGAAAAGACCAAAAATATTTTGAAAGTTTTAAAATAATTTACTTGGAAATGTGGTAAAATACCAAGAGTTTGGAGAAAGATGATGAAAAATGGCAAAATGGTCATTTGACATCCAAATGACTCTTAAGAAAAGAAAATATGATTTTTGGAGCTAATATGTAATGAAATAAAAAAAATTTGTGACACCAAATAATGGTGATAAGTATTTGAAAGTTAATTCTAGTAAAAAGGGTAATTTGGTCAATTTACCATAAAAGGGTAATTTGGACATTAGATCATGGGAAGGTCTAAATATGAAAAAATATTGTTTGCTTGTGGCAAAAATATATGAAAAGAAGGTTTTATGTGATAAAAATTGATTATAGTGGTTAAAGCCCAATGAATAGAACTTCAGGGACTAAACTGTAAAATCTGAAAATATAAAAAGAGAAAAAAGTAACTCTCATAATTCTCAGAAATTATAGAGAGTTCTAGAGAGGTTACGGGAGGGTTTTCTTGAGAGAAAAATCCTGGAAATTCGTGAAGATATAAGAAGAATTGAAGAATCAAGCTTGGAATTGGAAGTTTCAAGCTAAAAACCAAGGTTAGTGAATGATTTCTAATCCAAGTTTTGTGTGTTCTTCACGGGAAGAACTAAGGACTGAAATTACAGTCATTGATCAAAGGAGTTTAAATGATTTATAGTGTCAAATGGATTTTAAGTAATAAGAACATATCTTGAAATAATCAAAGTAGGTTGCTATTGTTAAAAATTGGAATTTTGTTCAAAAACCCTAGAATTCGAGTTTTACATGATCAAATTGATTCTAAGGGGTTTTGATAAGTTCCATAAGTGATAATGGTTAAAATAAATCGGCAGAAGTGATCAATCTCGAACAATTTTGGTTTTTGAATCAAAAATGCAAAAACGGTAATGTTTGGAAAATAATTGAAATCTAAGATTTTTATGGTTAAAAACCAGAAATAAATGAATGGTTTTGGTCTTGGAACAAACCCTAGTGATTAAGTCGTGTATTAAGGGCTTAAAATGAGAAAAATGGAGATTTATAGCTTGAAAATCGCGAATACTGGTTGCTGCAGACCAGGTCGCGACGCGACCTACACCCTTGTCGCGACGCGACGCGGCGCCAGGCAGAATTGCAGTGAGTCTCCTGCCAAGTGATTTTCAATTTTGAGTTTTGGTCCAAAACTTGTCTGTTTGAGCCCAAATTTTAAACATAGGTCTATTATGGCCTAAAACTTCATGGAAAATTGTCGGAACCGAAATACGACACTCCGAGGGTACTGTAGTAAAATACGTATAAAATACGATTTAATTAAAGTTGGTCATTTTAAAGTTATATATTTATTATGACCCAAGATAGTATCATAAGGACTCTAATGAGTTATAGAGTCAGTAACATAAATGTTAATGTATAACATGTTAAATATAGGTCCATGCCAAGTGATTATTGGATAAAAAGAGTATAAATACATGGAACGTGTAGTCAATCTTCTAGCAATACATGAGGTGAGTACATGCAGTATTTTTACCCATTCTGGGGTACATGGCAAGTAAGTATTTTCATGATTTTTCTATAAAATTTCTATATGTGAAATTATATGCAAAAGTATTGTTTCTATATTGTTGTGAAAGTATAATGCTATATTTGAAGCTAAGTGTTGAACTACAAATTATATTAAGTGAAAGTATGTTGGTTTATGTACCAATTATGTGAAAGTATATTTTGAAATACAAGTTGTACATGTTTGAAAGTATGGATATGCATATAGCCATAATGTGTTTAAGAAGTATATTTTGGTTACAAATTGTATATGTTTTCAAGTATGAATGGGCATATAGTCATAAGATGTTTGGAAAGTATGATTTGGCATTAAGCCTAAAATGTTATAAAGACATGTTTTAAACATATGATTTATGTGAAACAAAAGTTATGAATTTGGCATTCAGCCATAAAGACAAGAAATGGTGAAGTTTGGCAATTAGCCACTATGTAAGTAAGTAATTGTTAAAGTAAGCAGAAAATGTTTTGTATGACTGGTAATTGTAGCAAGCAGCGTTAGTAAAGGAACTATGTTCCAACCTACCCGGGTTAGGTAAGGGGTCTACTGGGAAAAAAGCCTCATCACGAAGTAGATCGCCTCAGCACTTCTATGGTGAGGATTGATCCGTTCTTTCTAGCCATAGAGACTTGGGGTATCACTTATGGTGATTAAAGCCCTAAGTATAAAAATCCAGCAAGCTTATAAAACCAGTCAAAGAAAGTAAGGAAAAAGCTATTTTTGAAAAGTATATTATGAAGTGAATTTGAAAAGTAAAGAGTTATAGTATGATACTATTATAAGTTTTGAAAGATGTTATTTTTGTAAAGTATGTTATGAAATGATTTCGAGAAGTAAAAAGTTATAGTATGTTATTACTATAAAGTTTTGACAGAAGTTTTATGTTGTAAGTTTTATAAAAGTTGGAAAAGAAGTTAAAGGTTTGAGTCTAAAACTCATGTAACTCACGAGACATTATTGTCTTACGTATTTTATGTTTTGCCATGTATTTCAGGTTAAATGCTATGCTATAATTGGATGAAGTTTAGCTGGAGTGGAGCCCACATAGCTCCTATCTTGGACTCAAGGTTTAATCATTTCTTGCTTACTATGGTTAGTTTTGGTATGGATTTGTAACACCCACTATTTTTAAACATGTAAATGATCAGTTTTTGATAAACCGTATTTTTGTATTCATGTATTTATACGAAAAACCATAGCATTTGAAAACAGTAGAAATGGGGTGTCACAATGTGGGAGAGATGCTTTAGTTGATAAAGAACTCAAATATGTATACCATGAAGACGGACAACAATCCATCCAAGTTTTACAAATTGGATAAAATTTCTTTTTAAAATCATTCAGAATTGGTAATTTATAATTTTTGTGTTGTTTCATCTTTTCTATGTACTTCCAACTTTTGCAGCTTTATTCTCCATTGGACTTATTACAAACCTAGAACAGTTGCTAGGATTTCAGTAAGTGTCACTATTGTATTGCTAAATTATTACTCTTTCAATGTCCTTTTTTCTACGGATGTCTTGTGCATGTCATGCAGTGCTGGAGTTTTGGGTGGTGTTTTTGGTAGTGCAGGTTGCAACAACTAGTTACATCTTGCAAAAGGCTTTCCTTTTTTTACATTTTTCTAGTGTTTTTGGCAAAGATGTTACGTTTTTAATCATATTTTTGTTGTCATTTAATTTCAGGTGATTTGGTGTTCCTCGTAGAAGAAAGCTTGAAACATGTAGACAGTGTAATGGGGCTGGAATGGTTGGTGTTTGAAGAACTCAATTTTTAATATTTTAATTAGAAAATATAAATGTTTTTATGTTAAAGTATGGTTTTGGTTTATTAACAGACAATGAAAAAGTCCAATTAGAAAGCATCCAACATACTAGAAAATAAGATATATGGTACTTTTGCTATATTTTGATAAACAAATATCATAGTATAATCATTTGGTAAATAAGATGTACCTTGAGACCGAAATGCAGATTCACCTGAAACCACAAAGTCCATCATTAAGAGAAGAGGTTCACAAAAGTTTGCACCGGGCTATTCTAGAAGATTGGGATAAAGATTATAGCATTTTAGTCCTCTGTTATCTTTAAAAGGATCAAGGTATTTATTTCTAAATTGAACCTTTGCCACCAAAACTAGAAAATTCCAACATCTTTTCTCTCATGTCTTTTTTCTTTTAAATATGTATGGTTTTCACATTTATATATTCTTTCACGGTTCAACATTATTTTGTTTTGAACACGTTAACTTGTTGTTAATTATTTGTGAAATTTATTTATTATTTATTATTTTTTTGCAAAAATAGTTAGTGGTAGGGAAGCTTTTTGTGTTGAAGTGAACAAACTTGACGTCATATGAAAGATGAATCTTGCCAGTGTTTTAGTTATGACTGATCATTATTATGTAATTGACAAGTTATACTCTTTTTTAAATAGATTTTAATGTATATATGATGTATTTTTATTATGCAAAATTTAATATGATTTATTTAAATATTAGTATATTTTGAAGAACATATGTAAAATATTGAAATACAAAATGTCACACTAATTTTTAAAAAATTAAAAAAAATTACGACTTACAAATGGTCAGTCGTAAATGTTTGTCGAAATTGTATGTCATAATTGTTTGTCATTAATGTATGTCATAAATTTATGTCAGACAAATGTCTGTCATGTTTCATTTATGACTGGGCTTTCAAATGTCATAGTAACAATAATTTCTTGTTACTACCGGATGAACGATGATTACTATCTAAAAACATGTGTGTCTATAAAGAAGTTATGGCCACAGTCATTTTAAATAATGATTGATTACAACATCTTTGGCCACGGTTTGCTTAATTCAATGTGTCTAAAATCTCAAATAAATAATCTTTTACCATTTATATTATATATAATTTTAAACACGTATAGTAAACTATACCGTGACCATATAATACTTACACTCACAACTTTTCTCTTTTATTATGACAATTGTTTGTTTTAGACACATATAAGATATTACGAAGTGACTATAACATGATTATAGTTACCTATATTTGATCTTTAACTAAGTGTCTAAACGCTACCCTATGGACACGTAAAGTCATTTACGTGACCATATGTACTCGATTTTACATTCATTGAAATCAGTCAAATCCATTAGACACGTATATAAACTATGTCGTAACCATATAATACTTATACTCGCAACGTTTTCTCTTTTATCATAACAATTATTTGTTTGTTGACACGCATAAACAATTAAAATGTGACCATAGAATGCTTATAGTTACTTTTTTTTTGTTTTCCTTTACTAAGTGGCAAACACAATTTTATAGACACAAAAAATCATTTATGTGGTCAACCTTATTACCAGTTATATTGTATACAATTTTAGACACATAAAATCAAGTATACCGTGATCATATAATACTTACACTCACAACATTTCTCTTTTATCATGACAATAGTTTGTTTTTAATCACACATAAGATATTACGACGTGACCATTGCATACCTACATAAACATTTTTAATTTTTATGATGACCATTTTTTATCTTTGGACATAACATAACACAAAACACATGGCAATTACATATCGATGGTCACACTTTCAATGAACATAAAATATGTAGACTACCCAAACAATGGTTTTCTTAGTCAACTACATTTACTTATGCACACGCTTTTTAATTCTACGCTCACCAAAGCCTATATACAGTCACACGTATTTAAATTTTCCAATACAGTATTCATCATATTTTGACACATGTAATAAAAATGCATATGACAATAAACCACTTAAATCGACTTCTTTTCTTACTTTTAATATGTAACCAATAAATATCATCCTATGGACACACGACTACTTTATGTGGCCATGTTTGTTATCTTTTTGGACACATTAGATTTGATGTGTCCAATATGGCACAATCACACAGTCACATGTACAATTTCTTTATGTGACCATTACGTATCTATAATCTCTAATAAAATAAATATCACATTCTTAAAACGGTAAATGTGGGTGATTGTATCATTTGGTCACATTGAAGTCGAGTGTCACGAATGAGTGTCACATTTTTGTAAATAAGTGTGGTCATTGTTTTGTTTCTCCATAAAATGGTCACACAAACTAATTTACATGTATCCATAAACGTTCTCGAAATTTCATCAGTGCCCTGTGGCCACACTTTTTTTAAAAAATGTCGCAGGCGTTTTTCGATCAAGTGTGACCAATGTGCGATTTTGTACTAGTGATAATTGACATACTTAGAAGCACCCTAATGTTATTGAATAATAATACATAATTTATCGACGGTGTGTGTTATACAAAGAAGCTCTACATTTTAGTTCCAGCTTTAAGCTTCATCTTGCCACTTTCTAACTCAATATATATGTTTAGTTCCATATTGGGTTAGTCTTACGACATATTTACTTGCAAGATTTCCCTAGCATTACGTTAGAGTACTCTTTAGTGATATGTTAGAGTACTCTTTAGTGCTGAAATATGAGTGCTTTTGTATACATGGTACATTTTCCATAGGGAGGATAAAAGCACATCAATGTAGGGTTTGTATCATGAGATTTATATTGTATATCTTGACAACTGAATACAAATCAAAGTTAAAGATGACTTACTCACAAACAAATTACATGTAGATTGGTAGTGGGAGAAAATCAACGATTCAATGTCATATTCAATAATGTCTTGGAAAATAGGTTACTCCATTGTAGGTCAATGAACACCAAAGGATGTTTCCAGTCCGCATTTCGCAATTAATGAGGATAATTGAAATCTTAAGATTGTCAATGGACGATTTCAAAGATTACACAGAAGAAAATACGGACCTAATGACCAAAATTTCGGCAACGGGAAGAGGTGGTCGGGATCGGTTGACCTATCACAAATTTCGACTAAAAAAGTGAGAATCCAAGAAATAGGTTTTCACCATCATAAAGTTGTGCCAACAGGAATCTCGTTCCTAGTGATTGATGGTGATATATGTTTGGACGTTCATGTGATTGATCCTCTAAATAATAAAATACTATCAAACATCTAATTCATTTGTCAAAAGTAGATAATTTATGTGGACCTCTAACCTTACTCACAAACAAATTACATGTAGATTGGTAGTGGGAGAAAATCAACGATTCAATGTCATATTCAATAATGTCTTGGAAAATAGGTTACTCCATTGTAGGTCAATGAACACCAAAGGATGTTTCCGCATTTCGCAATTAATGAGGATAATTGAAATCTTAAGATTGTCAATGGACGATTTCAAAGATTACACAGAAGAAAATACGGACCTAATGACCAAACTTTCGGCAACGGGAAGAGGTGGTCGGGATCGGTTGACCTATCACAAATTTCGACTAAAAAAGTGAGAATCCAAGATATAGGTTTTCACCATCATAAAGTTGTGCCAACAGGAATCTCGTTCCTAGTGATTGATGGTGATATATGTTTGGACGTTCATGTGATTGATCCTCTAAATAATAAAATACTATCAAACATCTAATTCATTTGTCAAAAGTAGATAATTTATGTGGACCTCTAATTAATCATTCGAGTACTTTTATCATATAATTTTTGTCAATTTTAAGGGTACGGAAGATATTTATTTTGCGTTTGGAATATGCCATATATATGTTCGGATCGAGACACTTAGCATACGAACACTAAACTCACACACTCAGCTCACAAATTAAGAACACAAGAATTTAACGTGGTTCGGTCTAATCTGACCTACGTCCACCAGGTAACTAGGAATTTATATTCAACTACATTGTTGTGGTGTGGTACAAATGTTCTCAACTGAATGCCTCTATTTATATACATTTGTATCAATGTGAAAATGAGAATGTTTAATTCAAAGAAAGAAGCAAGATTTGAATAAACAACCACCTACAAGTCTTCCTCCTTTTGTTGACAACATTGTTCAAACCTTCACACTTTTTCTCTGCAGCTTCTTTGACAAACCATAAGAGTGGCTTCACACTCAACAATCTCCCACTTGAAGCCACAGAACAATCTTCACCTGTGTTTCAACTGTGCATCTGTATTTCTGTAAACTCCTTCTTAGTTACCCCGGCCTTCTCATCAGTTAACCTGAAAGGCCCGTTAAAACTCCCATGAGTTTCAACATGTTCGTCATGACTTAAACTGCCCTTGACCCGTTCTCTGTCCCTATCGGCTCCCACTGAAAATGAACTACCGAATCCTGGAACAATCTGAGAACAAACAACAACACTCTCCATATTTAGCAAGTTATCAAAATCGGAGAGACTTTTACAGCTGAAAACTGGTTCTAAATCCACTGTCGTCCTGGACCTATGATTGAAACACGACCTATGCTCCCACTGTTGCAAAACCCTACAACTGAAACAATACTCTGTGCTCTCATTGCCACAATATCCTTCGAATGATTTTTCTGAACCTTTCACGCTCGTTCAACCTGAATCTTCCCTGTAGCTCTAGGCTTCCTACTTGCAAAGGGTCACCCTCTTCTGCCCATGAGATTCTGTGAACCGGACTTTGTTTCTCTTCTGAACTGGGACGGTCACTCCCTCATACGGTAATCCGACCATATACAGCGAACATTCATCGTTCACAAGTCTTACCTTTCCAAAGTCTCCAACTTTCAGATTCTGCAGTGCTTCACTGCTGTGGGTAGCGTGAAATGAAGCACCAGTATTCTTGACCCAAGAGTCTTCACTGCCTTCCACTGAGTCCCAATGCATCAAACCCAGACACATTCTCAGATGCAGAATTTCCTCTATTTGGACATCGACTCTAAAGAATGTCCACACCTCAACGTCATGAATAACACCGAACTTTCTGATCCCGTGATTACACCTAAGTCTGCTGACTTTCTAATCACTGCTGGATCTACCGAAAACGGATTTTCTCTTAATTACTTGATCTGTTCATCCCATGATCTGTTATTGAACCACTGAAACTCTGATCATCGCTGGATTTGTCTGAACGTCTGATCTTCTGTAATTCTCTAATTTTCTCCCTTTACCAATACCACATCTTGAACTTTCTGACACATAAAGCCTCAATCTGCGTCTTCCACCAACTTTTCAATCTTCACTAAACGAAGCATTGTCTGAACTTAACGACTGTTCTTCTAAACTCTGTTAAATAATCAACCTATTTAAACTACAGCGGAATACCGAACTGAGAATCAGAAACTGAAATTTTAAACTGAATCGATAAAACCCGACAAACGCTGTTGGCACTGGTTTTCGATTTCTTTAAATTTCTTCTGAGTTCAACTGTTCTTCACCGATTAAATAGAATTTTGATTCAACTGTTCTTGGGTCGTTATTTTCAAAATATAATCCCCACCCAAATTATTTTCTGGCTAAACTGCCCAAAACAAATGTTTGAGTGACTGTTTTGCGACTTTGACACAGTTGAGGGACCAAACTGTAATTTTCCTGAAGTTCAGGGACCAAACTGCAATTTTTATGCAGTTCAGGGACCAAACTGCAATTTTTTTGAAGTTTAGGGGCTAAACTGCACTTTTCTGAAAGTTCAGGGGCCTGTTTTTCAAATTCTGGAACTTCAGGGACCTGTTTTGCAAATTCTGGAACTATGCTACAGTACTGCTACAGGAACCGCTACAGTGAACTGCTACATGACGCTACAGTGACCTGCTACAGTGTCGTCTTCTCCGGCGCTACAATGTCGTCTTCTTCGGCGGACTCCGGCGCTACAGTGTCGTCTTCTCCGGCGATCTGGTTTCTTCGGTCACTATTCCGGCGAACGTTTGACCGGCGATTTGGAGGTCTTCCGGTGGTCGAAAAATTCCAAAAAATATATTTTCGGAATCTGCGGAACGAGACCTTTCCAACGGCGTAAACCAAAATCGTTTTTGAGACAAAAAATTTTCGACCCAAAAAACAGAAAATCACTCTCTGGAGCTATACCAAGGCTCTGATACCACTTGTTAGGATCGCGACACTTAGCATACGAACACTAAATTCACACACTCAGCTCACAAATTAAGAACACAAGAATTTAACGTGGTTCGATCTAATCTGACTTACGTCCACCAGGTAACTAGGAATTTATATTCAACTACATTGTTGTGGTGTGGTATAAATGTTCTCAACTGAATGCCTCTATTTATATACATTTGTATCAATGTGAAAATGAGAATGTTTAATTCAAAGAAAGAAGCACCCTGCTGCCAGGTGTGCGTGGGCCCCGAGGTCACCTCTCTACCCCCGTAGGTGATTGACCCGGACCACCCTGCTGCCAGGTGTGCGTGGGCCCCGAGGTTGCTTCATCAGGGTCATCCAAAGGATGGATCGGGTGGGGTCCTCGGTTATCAAAAAAAAAAAAAAAAAAAAATTCAAAGAAAGAAGCAAGCTTTGAATAAACAACCACCTACAAGTCTTCCTCCTTTTGTTGACAACATTGTTCAAACCTTCACACTTTTTCTCTGCAGCTTCTTTGACAAACCATAAGAGTGGCTTCACACTCAACAATATATATGCGATCAAAAAAAGTAAATCAAAATTTTAGTGTAGTTAAAATAGTTTTCAACGGGTATGGTAATAGAGCCGAAACGAAATCAATGATTGAACAGAATATATATTGATCGAGTCTAGATGAATCAACATTAATTGTTTCACATTACTAAAAGATCTATCACACAGGTGTTCGGTTAAACAGTCGTGGGATAATGAAGTATTACCAAATATGTTTATTGAATATTCGATTTAAGAAGGTAACTTGGTCTTTATACCTGATTGACAACAGTGGTTGAAATTGTATGCTCCTAGATTCGCATAACTCGGAAGGGCCCTCGTGATTTAGAAATATTCCATATGATGTACCTCGGTATCTAAAAATGTGCAAAACCAGTTAATTCCGTTTGTGCAAAAGCAGTTCAGTCCATTTGTCCTACGAAAATCGGAACGTGTACTATACATCTACGTCACCCCTTATATTCTTTTTACTTTTCGACTGTCACATATATAAACATTGCCAAAGATTTTATGGTCCAGCGGCAAAGGTGTATGTCCAATCTTTTTGAGATTCTGTGTTCAAATCTCACTAAGGGATTAGGTGATTAGGTTAGGAGAAGATTAAAATAAATTGTGTGTAATATTTGCCGGTTAAAAAAAAAACATATATAAACCATATTTCGTTTTTCTCTAACTCTTCTTTAAGCCCTAAACTTAGAAAATGGTCATACTCAATTCGTCTCACTTGTTTTTAAATAAATATATAACAAACACAATTTAATTATAACAAATATGAAAAGTAATAAAAAAATATTTCATTAGTTCAAACAAAATAATAAAATTACATAATAAAATTTCATAGAAAAATGATAGATACAATAATTAAAAAAGTACATGACACAGAATCCTCATCCGATTTCTCATTCAAATGGTCGTCTGAATACTTGTCCAAATGCACATTTGATTCTTCATCCAAATCCTCGTGATACGTATCACAGTTATGTATTTCTATTGTAATTAATATGTAATGTGGTGTACCAATGCCTTATGGTTGAATGGATGGTAAAGTTTTGTTTTCAACATAGTGCCCATGGACATGCCAAGTTTTTTTGGTATATGTCAACGTCTCTTAAGGACACCAGATGCTCATTTCATATCTTTCCTATCTTCTTCTTGGATGGCTTAAACTTTAATCATTTTTCTTCATCTAGACATGTTCATGATTTGATAATTATAAGATACTTTGAATTTATTTCATGTGCAATATAGTTGCATGCAAATCAATCCTCATCAGATGCCAAAAACTTGATGTATAAATCTTGTTTTAAATTTATAAAACAAATCTCATCAAAACTAGTGACTATTACACCAGGCCTGGCCCAATGGGGGGAGGGGGGCATCTTGGGCGACGGCCCAGGGCCTCCAAACTCCTAGGGCCAAATTTTTGTTCAACCTTAGATCCATTAGTATGCTCCAACCGAACCCGTAAGCCCTAAGTAGCACCGCGGAAATCAGTTCGGGAATGTGGGAGCGGGAAGGAAAGTCGCGATACCTGCATAGCGATTCTTCAGGAGTAATTCCGTGATGGACTCCAAATTGGCAATCACGTACAAATCGCTGCACCCCAACGCCCAACTGTAACAAATTGAAGAACGTAAGTCCGATTTCTTTGTAATTCCTTGATTTGCAATTTAAAAACTCCATTTTCAGAATAAATAATTGCCTTCAAATTCAGCCTCATCTCAAATCTCTGCCAATTTCGAGTTCAAAATCGCCAATAGAAATCCACGAATCTTGAATTGTTGATTATAATTTCTGAATTTGTGGCGATTGGGAACTGACTTTCGTTTTCTACAATTGTGAGTCGTGAATACTTCTGCCGTCTGGAAAATCCGATAATCTGATTTTTGCAATTGTGATTCTGACTCATGAGGTGAATGTGAATTGGTGACATAAGATTTGTGATGGTGAAGCAGTGAACAAGTGAATCGGTTATGTGTTGATTTCTGAAATTGTAAGTTCTTTACTTCTTTAATTTATTGTTTTGAAATTTTTTAATTCTGTTAATTATTTTTCTAAATTGATATGTGATTTTGATATTGTTTCAGATATTGTTTGTTGATTTTTGGACATTGATGACTTGTTGATGGAGCTTGGAAGATAGAAACTTCATCTCTTCAAAAGTACAAAAGACAATAACTTACAAAACGCATTACAATAAGGTATTTTCGTTTCTTTACTTGTTTTTTCTCATTATCATACTTTTGTTTAACTTTAGAATAATAAAATGTTGCGTAGAAAACATTTATCTGGTAGTGAAAAAAGAAAAAAAAAAACAGAAAGTTGAACAATTAATACTATCACAAGAAGGATCTATGGATAAATTTATGAAAAAAGTAGGTACTTCTAATACGAATATACCTAATGAGAATGAAAATATATCTAATGAGAATGAAAACATGGCTAATGAGAATGAAAATGTTATTAATGAGAATGAAAACATGCCTAGTGAGAATGATAATATACCAAATGAGAATGATAATGTTAACAATGAAAATGAAAACATACCTAATGATAATGATAATGTTATCAATGAGAATGAACACCAATTTGTTACTCCTTTAAATATATATGATCCAAGTAATTGGGATATAATTGACAATAAATTAACAGAACTTTTAGTAGAAAAAGGGCCGATAAGAGAATTAAATCTAGTGTTTCCTAAATATAGTTTATCTAGACATTTTTCTTATGCTTCTTATAATAGAATATTAAATAATGGAGAGACAAGTGATCGAAATTGGCTAGTTTACTCAAAAAAAGTTAATAAAGAATATTGTTTTTGTTGTAAATTGTTTAAACCTAATAACTATAATAATCAAATTTCTTTAGCAAACGATGGATTTAATGATTGAAAACACCTTTTTGAAAGACTTAAATAACATGAAGTTACTACACAACATTTTATTTGTATGGATTCTTGGGATGAACTAAAAGTTAGATTGAATAAGAATAAAACAATTGATAAAGATTTACAACAACAAATTATAAACGAAAAATTACGTTGGAAACAAGTTTTAATAAGAATAATTGCCGCCATCAAATATTTATCAAAATACAATTTGGGTTTTCGAGGTTGTAATGAAAAACTTTTTCAAGATTCTAATGGTAATTTTTTAGGTGCAATTCAAATGATGAATGAATATGATGCTGTAATTCAAGATCATGTTAGGCGTATAGAAAATCAAGAAATTCATAATCATTATTTAGGGCACAATATTCAAAATGAACTAATTTCTATTTTAGCTGAAAATGTTAGAGATTCTATAATTAAAATTATTAAAGAAGCAAAATACTTTTCTATAATTCTTGATTGTACTCCCGATGTTAGCCATAAAGAACAGTTGACTTTCATTATTCGATGTGTGAACATGTCTACTAACAAAGTAAAAGTTGAAGAATATTTTTTAGAATTTTTAATAGTAGAAGATACTTCGGGTTTAGGAATTTATAAAGAGTTAATAAAAGCAATTAAATCATTAGGTCTTAATATTGATGATGCAAGAGGTCAATGTTATGATAATGGTTCAAACATGAAAGGAAAATACAAAGGGGTTCAAAAACGATTACTTGAAATTAATTCGAGAGCATTATTTATGCCATGTGCTTGTCATAGTTTTAAACTTATGGTTAGTGATATGACACATTCTTGTGTTAAAGCTGAATCTTTTTTTGGAATATTGCAAAGTATATATGTATTATTTTCATGTTCCACTAAAAGATGGAAAATATTACTTGATAATATTTCTAATTTAACCGTTAAATCACTATGTAATACACGTTGGGAGTGTCGAATTAAAAGTGTAAAAGCTATTAGATATCAAGCTCCCCAAATAAAGAAAGCATTGATAGCATTATCTAAATCAAGTGATGACGCAAAATCAAAAAGTGAAGCTTAATGTTTAGTTAAAGCCATAGAAAATTATGAATTTTTACTTGGTATGGTGATTTGGTATGATATTTTATTTTCTATTAATAAGGTTAGTAAAAAGTTGCAAACTAAAACTATGTGTATTGATGCCAGCATTGATCTAATAAAAGATATGATGGAATTTTTTAAAAAGTATAGAGAATAACGATTTGACACTAGTATAGAAAATGCTAATGCTATTGCATTTGATATGAATGTTGAACCTACTTTTCGAAATAAACGACGAATTATTAGAAAAAAAACAATTTGATGAAATTAATGATGAACATGAATTTGAATCAACCGAAAAATCTTTTAGAATTGAGTATTTTACATATGTTGTTGATGTGGCAATTAATTCATTAGAGGCTACATTTGAGGAATTGACAATATTTGAAAATATTTTTGGTTTTCTATATGATTCAAAAAAATTAAAATCATTAGATGACAATGAACTTAAAAAATGTTGTACTAATTTCGCAAATAGTTTTTTTCATAATAACTTATGTGATGTAGACTTAAATGATTTTATTTCGGAACTTAAAGTATTGCAAATGATTTTGCCAAATGTGTTTATGTCCGCGGTTGAAATATTAGAGTTTGTTAAATATAAAAATTGTTATCCAAATGTTGTCATTGCATATCGAATTCTATTAACTATACTGGTTACCGTAGCATCCGTTGAAATAAGTTTTTCAAAATTAAAATTATTAAAAAACTATTTGAGATCATCAATGTCACAAGAAAGATTGAATGATTTGGCTATATTAATTGTGATACCATTATTGATGACTTTGCCTCTAAAAAGGCTCGAAAATGTAAGTTTATTTAGAGTTTTATTTTGTTGTTATGTATTATGGTTCAGAGCATGTTCTGGCCTTTTTATTGTTTTGTTTTGTTTTGTAATATGTAGTTGTTAGGTTGTTTGGCACATAGGGTATTGTCCCATGGCCATTTTTTTTCCACAGGTGGGGAGTCCCCAGCCTGCTATTGTATTTATTTTCTAAATTAATAAAAAATTCCGGAGGTACCGCCCTCTTTTATTATAAAAATAGTTTATCGCTAAGGGCCCCATTTTGTATTTCGCCCCGGACCCCAAATCTGCTTGAGACGGCCCTATATCACACACTAGGAAGTGCACCTATGATGTAGCAGTATAGTTGTGGTAAGAAATGGTGTGGAAATCTCGTTGAGTGGGTGCGAAATAAATTAGCTTGTTTAATTCCTGGTTGATAGTGTGAACAAAAAATAAAGGGAATTTGTGATAAATGCAACAATTATGGTGTCGAAATCTCGATGAGTGGGTACGAAATAAATTAGCTTGTTTGATTTCTGGTTGATACTGCGAACAAAAAATAAAGGGTATTTTTGATAAATGCAACAATTATGGAAACCTGATTTGGATACAATTCTAAAGGTATTCTTATTTAGGCTTGATTCTACCTATCAATTATGATTAGTTTCTATTAAGTGTAATGGTTATTAACTGTTGTTCACTGATTCCTAAGCTGATTAGTTCCCTTTGTCTGTTCAACAATCTTAATGATTCTAAAGATATCTAGTCACAATGGTAATGTTCAATGATTCCACGCAAATTTAATCGAGTAATTAATCTCAATTGTCATAATGACTAATTATTTCATAGAATGGTCATCTAATGCAACTTACAAATTAAAGTTCATTACTGTCTAACCCTTGGATTTGGTCCATCTATAGCCATACCCGCCTAATGGTCATAGTACAATCATGATTCAAGTCAAACAATTAGATTGGTCCTCTAGATTGAACTAACTTAGCAATATGGCAATAAATATTCAAACTTTAACACAATATGATTTTTGATTAAACTAACAAGATAAAATAAACAACTTTTAATAACAAAATATCAATCAAATAATAACTTTAAGGTTTCATCAAAACTAAATAAAGGGTTGTTAACCTAAATCTAAACTAGAATGTATAGAGAAACCTGAATATATGCTAAAAATTGACAATAAAGGAAACAAAGCAGTAACCTAATTCATTTATCAAAAGTAGAACATTTATGTGGACCACTAATTAATCATTCGATTACTTTTATCATATAATTTTTGTCAATTTTAAGGGTACAGAAGATGTTTATTTTGCGTTTGGAATATGCCATAGATATATGCGATCAAAAAAAGTAAATCAAAATTTTAGTGTAGTTTTTGGGTAAAGAGGACGGTACCTCAGGCAAATTTTATTAATAAAAAAAATAAATACAATTGAAGGCTGGGGACTCCCCACCTAAGAAACAACAAAAACCCATTGAGACATGCCCCAATGGACAACAAGGCTATACTAGGAACCAAAACAGAATTTGGAACCAGAAATCATAACAGGAAACATAAAAAGCAAAACATCCTGCAAAAAACAAACAAAACAAGTAGAGAAATATATAGTGGAAAGGATGGGATAGGAGAGAAAAAAGGACCACAGCGGAACATAGGAAGTATAACTCTCAACGTTAGGGGAGGGACCAGATCCTTTTAGCCAAAATAACATTAAGGGAAGGTTTCATAGACAGACTCATCAGTCTACAACGGACATCATCAATAATAGACTTGACAACAGCATGATACGTTCTTCTCTTATTTTTAAAAATCCGATTATTTCTTTCCTGCCAAATGTGGTAGATAGCTCCCGCAAGCACAAGTCTTCGGATAACGGAACAGACATTCTTACCCTTAGAGATGGGCTTGAGAAGATTGATGATATCCGACCAGCAATTTGTGGGGAAGGAGAGGTTCATAACATGCTGAAGATCATGCCAAACCATAGAAGGGAAAGAACATTCAAAGAAAAGATGAGGAAGGGAATCGGAACAATTGCTGCAGAAGGCACAGATGAGGTTGGGAGAACCAGACAACTCCCAGCTTCTGATTTTATCATGGGTCTTGAGTCGATCTTTGAGAGCAACCCAGAGAATGAAGGCATGTCTAGGGATATTCTGGGAGAACCAAACAAGATGATACCAGTCGACAGGCTGCTCCGAAGGGCGGATAGAGTGCCAGACAGAACGGACCGAAAAAGGATAAACCTTACTGTCGCAAGATCTCCAGAGGAGTTTATCAGGAACGGCCGTTGAAAGAGAAGGGGGGTTATGAGAAAGGAGAACGGGGTGGGAGTCCAGCCAGCAATGGGGGCGTACCCAACACCCGTTGAGGACAATGTCAGCAACCTTAGAATCAGGAGTGAATCCCGCATTATGGATGTTACGGGCAGATAAGAACTGAGAGAGGGGACCAGCAGGATGCCAGTTATCGAACCAAGCAGACGTAGAGCAGCCATCACCAACCTTGGAGACAATAAAGTCCCTGATCTTACCCCGCATGTCGAGGATATTGCGCCATGCATATCCCGTACCGCGCTTCTTGGGGGCATCCCAGAAGTTACGCCCACAGAGGCGGTACGAGTGGATCCACCTGACCCAGAGAGAATCCTTATTAGTAAGGAGTCTCCAGGCATGGGAAGCCATAAGGGCAATATTCCAAACAGCAAGGTTACGAATACCCAGACCACCATGGGTCTTAGGGAGACACACAGTCTTCCATGAGACTTTGGCTTTACCACGCTTCATCTCACCGTTGCACCAGAGGAAACCTCTAATGAGTTTCTCAATCTCGTTAGAGATAGATTTAGGGAGAATAAAAACGGAAGCCCAATATATTTGCATGGAAGAAAGGACAGAGAGGATGAGCTGAAGACGACCAGCAAAAGAGAGAGACTTGTTTTTCCAGTCGTTAATCCTGTATTTGACTTTATCAACGAGGCCTTTACAGTCCTTGTGTACAAGACAGGTGGTAATGAGAGGGACGCCAAGGTATCGAACAGGGAAAGTACCCTCCGGAAACCTAACAATACAATCAATGGAAGCTCTGCGCCTCTCACCAATATTACAGTAGAAGGCTTCACTTTTCGCTTCATTAGGGTGGAGCCCAGAGACCCTAGAGAATTCAGCAAGAGGGTCGAATATGACACGAACCGAAGCTCTATCGCCTTGACAGAAGAGAAGAAGATCATCGGCAAAGCATACATGGGTGATACTTTGCTCCTCACATTGCCGATGGAATTTAAAACAATCGGAGTCAGAGATGTTTCTTTTGATCATAAGGTTAAGCACCTCCATGATAAGAGTGAAAAGATAGGGAGAGAGGGGATCACCCTGACGGATGCCCCTTTTACCATCGAAGAATCCGTGCATATTACCATTGATACTCACAGAGTAAGCAGCAGTGGAGACACACGTCATGATCTAGTCAATCATACGAATGGGGAAACCAAACCCAAACAAGATGGTGCGAAGAAAAAACCAGTCAACCGTATCGTAAGATTTTTGGATATCGACTTTAAACGCACACCTGGGGGGACCTCGATGACAATGATAATCACGCAAGAGCTCCTGGACAAGAAGAACATTGTCAGTGATAAGGCGCCCTGGAATGAAAGCCGATTGGTTTTCATCAACGAGAGAAGATAGGTGGTTCTTGATACGATCTGCAATGATCTTGCAAATACATTTGTAGACAACGTTACAACAGGCGATGGGGCGAAAATCAGTGACTTTAGATGGCGAGTCAACCTTAGGTATGAGAGCAAGTATGGTGTTGTTGAGGGATTTAAGGAGTTTACCAGAAGAGAAGAACTCCTTAACCGCCGAACAGACATCTGACCCCACGATATCCCAAGCCGACTTGAAGAACTTAACCGTGAAACCATCTGGGCCGGGCGCTTTATCATCTCCCATCTGGAACAAGACGCACTTAACCTCCTCATCCGTAACAGGAGTAAGCATTGCGGCAGACTGAAGAGGGGAGAGCTTATTAGAGAAGAGGGAACACGGGTCACGAATAGCAAGGGAGGGGTGAGCTGCGCCCAAGAAAGTTTGAAAGTGGGAGACGAACAGATTGGGGAGGGCATCCCCAGAGATCCAGTTGCCCTGGGCATCCTGGATGGAATCGATATGATTGCGAGAATTACGGCTTTTAACAGACTTGTGGAAGAAAGCAGAATTTTTATCACCCTCCCTAAGCCAGTCAACCTTAGCCTTCTGTTTCAGGAACCTCTCTTCATCCAGGCAAGCCTCATTATAAACGCAAAGGTACGTGCATTGTTCGTCACGGAGAGCCCTATTGGAAGGGTCCTGATCCAGAGCAATTTGAACTCTATCAAGCTCAGTACGAAGAGAGATAACCTTAGAGAAGATGTTACCCTGACTACGGAGCAGCTTACGCAAAGGCGCTTTCAGATTTTTCAGGTTTTGGAAAATCTTATACATATGATGGCCGGGGATATCAGGATCCCAAGAAGAAGCAACGACATGCTTAAACTCGTTCTTATAGGTCAGAAAATTAGGGAACTTGAAAGGTTTAGGCTTGAACGGGGATCTGAGGGGGAGAGAAAGCACAACAGGGGAATGGTCAGACGATCGGTAAGGGAGAAAAGTTACCGAAGCAGAGGGGAAAGAAGCAACGAAGCGCGGATTACCCATGACACGGTCAAGCTTCTTAAGAATGCCATCATAACCGTTAGGAGACTTGGTCCAGGTGTAGAAGAGACCTTTGAAATTAAGATCCTCCATCTCAATCCGATTTACACAGTTCCTGAAATCATCCATTCCACGCGAGATACCAGACGCCCCAGCGGTGCTATCTTTCATGTCAAGAGCAACATTGAAATCACCTAACACAATCCAGGGGGCAGCTTTAACCACATGTTTATGAGCCGCAAGAGAATCCCAAAGAGTGCGGCGCTCCATGTGATTATTACGAGCATAGATGAACGAGCAAAAGAAGGATTTATTAGAAGCACGAATTTTAACGCTGAAATGCATAACCTGATCATTGGTGTCGAGAAGCATCATATCAACAGTCAGCGGGTCCAGGCAATCACGATTCTAGTTCCCCGAGAGCAAAAAAGCCCGTTGGAAGACCAAGACCATGAGCCAAAGACACGACTACAGATATCAGGGAGATTAGAGAATGAGGCACGAGTCTCGATGGCGGCACAAATTTGGAGATTTTGATCGCGGATAAGCTCTCTCAAAGCTTTCTGATGAGAAAGCTTACAGAGACCGCGAGTGTTCCACGCAGCGACGTGCGTCATATGGAAACCGAGAGGGTGGTGGAGTCCATCTGCTCGTACTCCAGAGCTATCATAAGGTGATCATGAGGGGAAATTTTAGTGTAGTTAAAATAGCTTTTAACGGATACTGGCAATAGAGCCGAAACGAAATCAATGATTGAACAGAATATATATTGATCGAGTCTAGATCAATCAACATTGTTTCACATTACTTAAAGATCTATCACACAAGTGTTCGGTTAAATAGTGGTGGGATAATGAAGTTTTACCAAATATCTTTATTGATATTCGATTTAAAATGGCAAATTCACTAATTTGGTCATTAAACATTTTTGGCAATTGTGGTTGAAATTATATGCTCCTAGATTCGCATAACTCAGAAGGGATCTCGTGATTTAGAAATATTCCATATGATGTACCTCCGGTTTGTAAAAATGCGCAAAACCAGTTCAGTCCATTTGTCCTACTAAAATCAGAACTTGTACATCTACTTGTTTTTTGACTGTCACATAAACCCCATTTCGTTTTTCTCTAACGCTTCTTTAAGACCTATAAACTTAGAAAATGGTCATGCTCAATTCGTCTCACTTGTTTTTAAATAAATATATAACAAACACCATCTATTTATAAGAAATATGAAAAGTAATAAAAGAATATTAAACTTGTTCAAAGAAAATAATAAAATTACATAATAAAATTAAAAAAAAAAATCATACATACAATAATTAAAAAAGTACATGACACAGAATCCTCGTCTGAGTTATTGTTCGAATCGTCGTCTAAATCCTTGTCCAAATACACGTTCGATTATTCACTAAATCCTCGTATAAATCCTCATTCATATCGTCGGCGATATGTATATTAGTTCTATATAAACACTCAACCAAATCAATGTGATGGTGCTGATATGTATCACAGTTATGTAATTCCATTGTAATTGCTATGTATTGTGGCGTATCAATGCCTTCTGGTTGAATGGATGGTAAAGTTTTGTTTTCAACATAGTGCCGATGGACATTCCAAGTTTTTTTAGTATATTTCAACGTCTTTTAAGGACACCAAATGCTTGTTACATATCTTTCCTATCTTCTTCTTGAATGACTTAAATTTTAATCATTTTTCTTCATTTGGACATGTCCATGATTTGATAATTATAGAATACTCTGAATTTATTTCATGTGCAATATAGTTGCATGCAACTCAATCCTCGTTAGATGTCAAAAACTTGATGTACAAATCTTGTTTTAAATTCATAAAACCAATCTCATCAAAACTAGTGACTATCACATACTAGGAAGTGCACCTAATCGTGTAGCAGTATAGTTGTGGTAAGAAATGGTGTCGATATCTTGATGAGTGGGTATGAAATAAATTATATTTTTTGATTCCTGGTTGATATTGCGAACAAAAAATAAAGGGAATTTGTGATAAAGGCAACAATTATGGTGTCGAAATCTCAATGAGTGGGTACGAAATAAATTAGCTTGTTTGATTTCTAGTTGATACTGCGAACAAAAAATAAAGGGAATTTTTTATAAAGGCAACAATTATGGAAACCTGATTTTGACACAGTTCTAAAGGTATTCTTATTTAGGCTTGATTTTACCTATAAATTATGTTTAGTTTCTATTAAGTGCAATGGTTATTAACTGTTGTTCACTGATTCCTAAGCTGATTAGTTCCCTTTGTCCGTTCACTAATATTAATGATTCTAAAGATATCTAGTCAAAATGGTAATGTTCGATGATTCCATGCAAATTTAATCGAGTAATTAATCTCAATTTTCATAATGACTAATTATTTCACAGAATGGTCATCTAATGCAACTTACACATTAAAGTTCATTACTGTCTAACCCTTGGATTTGGTCCATCTATAACCATACCCGCCTAATAGTCATAGTACAATCATGATTCAAGTCAAACAATCAGATTGGTCCTCTAGATTGAACTAACTGAGCAATAGGGCAATAAATATTCAAACTTTAACACAATATGATTTTTGATTAAACTAACAAGATAAAATAAACAACTTTTAATAACAAAAAATTAATTTAAATAATAACTTTGATGTTTCATCAAAACTAAATAAAAACAAAGGGGTGTCAACCTAAATCTAAACTAGAATGTATAGAGAAACGAGAATATATGTTAAATATAGACAATAAAGTAAACAAAGCAGTAACATAATGACTATGCTTCAGATCCTCTAGAATCATGCTCCATGTCAGCCTTCCAGCCTCCCTACACCCATGTAGACTCTCAAAATGATGACTTTTGGGTTTTCTCTAGGTTCCCAACTATCATAGTCTCCTCAAAATCGTAACTGAAGTCGTACTTATAGTTTTTCTAGCCAACATAAGATCACATCGGATGTCTAAAGGAATGCGCCGCATTGGATAATGATCTCGCAATTCATCGTTATCTACAATGCTTTGTCGTAGAATTGACAAATCCTTAGCTGGAAATATGATTTCCTTCTTTATGAACTAAAAAAAATCCTTAGTTGGTAATCATGGGGAAAGATTTCAATTTTTGGATACAAATTATTTATTATTCAAACTCTATCTTAGGATATTTCATATTTTCAACAATTTTTTCTTTTCGAATAATTATTAGCATATTATGATTTGAGAAAAAGAGATGTTTCATACTTTTGAAGACGATTTGTGATCTAAAGGTAGAATATTTAGTTTAGTAGTTGTGGGATGAATGCGAACTTGATCGGTATTGGTATTTAGGGAATGAACAACTTTGTGGATTTGGATCTCACTTTCCAACATCAGTCTCTGTTCTTAGAAGACCTTGAATGCAGAGATTTCATTGCTCATGTTCAAAGATCACACACACTTCAAATTTTCAGAGACATTTATTTCTTATATTATAAGACCGCACCTACTTGTTGGATACTATTTACTTAAGTCGTGTATCACTATATTTATATCCCTCATCATTTCCAAGCATTTAGGTGGGTTGTTTGAGTAACAAATGTTCTACGATGATGACTGATAGCTAGGTTAAATATTCATTTAATGTTTTGTAACATTCCCTTCTCTAAAATAAATTGAGAGAGAATAGTCATTTGATTAATGTGCACTAAATATTTAGTCATCTAGGCAGAGAGAGCGACTGGGAAATTGAAGACACCTAGTAATATCAAGTATTTTAGTCGTCGTTGAGCCATATTCTGAGTGAAATTATATCATATAAACGGTGGTATTACTCACTTTTCGTGTCTAGTGCTTGTGTGTGAAAAAGATATAAACATGGGCTAAAGGCGCACAAAATGAAGAAGTTTTGGATAAAGTTCAATTTCAGTCGAAAAGACACGCGCGCTATGACCTGAGGAGCACGCGCGTCGTGGAAAGTCAATGATCAGATGACGACTTGAAATTCAAAGAACGAGAAACGGGGTTAGAGATAAGGGTGCGACGCGTTTTTCGCCCTTGCCCGCCGTTATTAGCTCGATTTTTCAACTATAAATAGAGGCATCTAGGTCGAGTTTCTGGAGCAGAGAACAGACCCAAAGGTTGAACCTAGGCTTCTTCGACTCGTGAGTTCGAATTTCAGTAGCCATAAGTTGGTATTTTCATGTTTTTCATTTATTTTTAGTATTTTATAGTTTTAGTTATCGCTTGATTCCATCGATTCTGGATTGTAGAATCTTTTGGGACGAGTTTGATTTGTATTATTTTCGAAGTCGGAACCTTGAGACTTCTGGTTTTGGTTTTCATTCAATACAATCATTCGGTTTAAGTTATTTTACGCGTTTTCGATATTGGTTTATGTTTATTTGCTTGTTGAAAGGGTTTGGATTGTTGAATGCTTCTGATTTATGGAATATACTTTTGGAATCAGAAAGTAAGTTTGGTTTGGATAGGAGTTTGAATACAAGTTAGTTTGCTTAATGCTAGTTTTAGTTTGCGGTATTTAATCTTATCGGTTTTCAGGAAGTGTAAGGAACACCGCCAACTATAGAGTGACACTATAGTTTGGTTTATTTTGGCACTATATTTCAGCCACTTCACTCCCATGGATCGACCCTTACTGCTACTATACTAGTGTGCGTGTAAGGTTAACTTTTCTATTTTTGACCGCATAACGACCTAGGCGTGTCAAATTTTGGCGCCGTTGCCGGAGAGTTGTGCGCTTAAAATAGATTGTCAGTGGTTTTGTTTTCTGATTTTAATTTTAGTTTTTGGTTATTTAGTTGATTTAGCAATTTGGTTTTTGGTTTTGACGGTCTTTTGCACTTGTGCATGCGTACGTGTCGAGGTGAACAAACGTCACCTCTTTTGTTTGATTCTGAGATTTAACGAACCGCGCGCAGAAATCATGTGCGTAGGTGCTTGATCAATATGAGTCCAGATAATGTAGTAGTCGAGGACATTACCAATGAACCAACGGGCGAGGTAATAGGGGGAGCATCATTTATACCCCCAGTTTCATCAGAATTTAATATAGGTTCTACTAGTGCTAGTGGTAGTGCAGTTTCAGCCCCTGCATCTATACCATCATGCACTCAGCCTATGACAACGCATACTAATATCAAGTATTCTAGATGTTGTTTAGCCGTGTTTTAGTTAATTTATTCTTTTGAATTGGCTAATATCACTTACTTTTGTGCCAAAGTGCTTGAAAATGTTTTTAGTGTAAAATGCAGGGGTTTTAGTGCAATTCTGGAGAAGTTACGGAGCAAAACGTACGAGAAAGGGAAGTCAGAAGAAATTAGCGTCGCTAATATTCCTTGTTAGCGTCGCCAATGTGTCAAGGCGGGATTTTCTTCGTTTCAAATGTCAGATTCGCGCGTGAAAGTTTCTAGATCCAATATTAGCGACGCTAATTTACACATTAGCGACGCTAATGTTCAAAAGTGATAAAATCTTCGTTTTTGAGTTTCAAACTCCGGGATTTCTGGCTCGGGAAGACACGCGCGTCGCGGAAAAGGCTTTTACACGGCGCATGTGAAAGGTTTTCTGCAAATCTGTGAACTAAAACCCTAAGTTCACATGCAACCTAGATTGGATCTATGTTTTCTTACTTTGAACATGTAACTAATTCCTAAAGGCCAAACAAAAATTAACTAAAAGAATAAATCAGAAAAACTAACATTTAGTTGTTTCTTGCAAGCTAAGCAGCACAAGTGTCCTGCCTCAAATGAGATCACACCCAAGCTCAGAAAGTAGGTCACGAAATTTAGAGAGAAAATAGAGTCAAAAGTCGTGCCAAATGGTGTGCATGGGGCTTCCTATTTATAGGTTCCAACCGATAACCAGATAAGCCTTTAGAGATAAACCTTTTTGAATTCAAATAAGATAAGCATTTATCTTACAATTCAAATCTATTTATCCTAACTTATTATCATTGAAATTATGTATTATCTCATACATAATTTCATGGTCACTTGGTTTACTATAACTGTCACTTACTCAACTATTGAATAATTACAGTTTCAGTCCCTACACCTTTAATTAATTAAATTAATCACCAAATTAAATCCAATTAATTCCAGATTAATTTCTAATTAATTAATATAGTTTCTAATTAATATATTATCACTTTAATATATTAACAAACCATATATTTAATTCCTGTTGATTTATTAATCACATAATAAATCAACCTTTCTCTCTACCGAACTTTCTACCAAACCTCCGGCTATGAGGGCAACCCAAATGGACTTTGCTACTATTAATTAGGTAAATACAAATTATTAGTCATGGCTTAGACACCTAATCCAACAGTCTCCCAGTTGGATAAGTCTATGACTATAATTACCAATTTAACCTCTAATTAATCAGCAAACTGTAACTTCCTAGAAACTGCTGCCGAACTCTGACCTAGTCAGTTCTGTCCATAGATAAGTGATCAGATGATCCTCCGTCCAACAAGATATTTTCAGACATGAGACATGGATTGAGATCAATCTCCGTCTGACACACTGTTTCCCGATTTCCGATTTTGCATATGACATAAGACTTCTAATTGAACATATCAATTCAGTCCTGGCTGGCCAGCGCTTTATTTAACTTTAAAATCATCGGGAGACCTACAGATATCTGTTTCTCGTCAGGGTCAAGAGACGAATAAGCTTCGAATCATATGCTTATATCTTTTACCAAACAAATCATTCACAACAGCACGTTTTATAACACGAGTTACCGATGCGTTTTCGTACTATCAATGAACAACCGCCTCGTAAATTTTAACTCATATCTCTCCACTTCAAGACCATAAGATATTATCGTCTCAACATTACTCGTGATGTAATCCATGAAGCAATCTATTGAGTGTGGGTTTATCCAATACTCAAATCTCCATTTCCAAGTACTCATGAACGTTGCAGCAATCTTATTGCTATGTCTAACTCCTTAGACAATCTACAAACCAATTCATGACAGTCTTCCTTCATACGTACTCCCTAAAAGTATGAGCGACTGTGGATATTTGAATAATCCAATTATTCAGGAAGTAAAACATGCGTAAGCGAAACATAAAATCTGACTGGCAGCTACTCCCGCTTATTACCAAGTCTCCACGAGGTAATCACCAAGTCGGATTTATCATAACTATTATCGATTTCTTATTCTCTTTTAAACTTTCAATTCAAGCCTTTTATATCTATATCTATTTTAACTCAATGACCTTTTCACTCTTTCTATGTATCCAAGTGTCTAACACTTATACACTTTATTGCAGATAATCCAATCAGATACTCTTCCAATAATATCTTGTCATACCCCAAACCACGATGGCGGAATCGTCTGAGGCAGAACGGGACATAGCATCACAACCATTGCATACATTGAAACATAATTAGATAACAACCATCATACATTATAATTGGAAAGTTACATTGTTCAACGGTATTGTTTCAACCCAATTACAGTATGATAATGAAATAAGTAAAAGAGACGTCTTCGCGTCCCATTCCAAAAAGGTTAGTCGGACCTGACTATTTGTTACCTGAGAATACAAGTAATTTGAAAGAGTGTCAACGTTACGTTGGTGAGTTCATAAGATTTTTGTATTGAGAAAATCCATAGTCCTTTTTTTTCCTTGTAAAGAGATAGTGTTTGAAACCAGAAAATCCAATATTTTCATATAAGTGAGTCGTAGTCTTAAAACCCAAAGACCAAAAATGTATACGTGTTTCTATACTTGAAAATAGTATTACATTCTCTTATTCTTGTATGAAACCATGTAATTACATGTTTATTCGTAGATTAATTGTAGATCTAATTCCGTGAAACTTTTACGTAGTTAAAATCGTACTTTTATTTATATCTTGATAAAATGTAGTTTTAATTTCCATAAAACTTGTATGTATATGTAAAACCATATTTATATTTGTAACTTGTTAGAATGTAGTTTTAATGTCATAAAACTCGTATGTATATGTAAATCGTACTTATGTTCATATCTTAATGAAATGTAGTTTTAAATTTCCATAAAACCAGTGTGTATAAGTAAAACCATACTTATATTTGTATCTTGATAAAATGTGGTTTTAATCCCATAAAACCCGTATGTATAAGTAAAAACCATACTTATATTTTGTGTAGAGCAACATGTAGTTTCATATTTATATAAAACCATTTGAAGATGTTTTTCTCCAAACTAAGGATATTCGTTGTCGTTCATGTGAGTTATTATAACCTTGCTATGACTGTGTGTAGGCCTGCCACGACGTTCTTCAGGCGTCGCAATGTTAAGACATTTGTCACCCCAGACCTGCCGGTCTAGCTGTAGCTAGCAGCTTAGGTGCAGGATTGCCTGTCCCGTATAGATCTATACACAACTATCTCGCTCATGAATGATTAAGGTTATAATCCAGGACTTAGTGCGTACATCTTTCAGTACTGTGAAGAAATGTCTCACATAACCACCCAACGTGATGTTTTATCCTAGTTCGTACTGAAATGAAAACCCTTTTGTATTTGTAATTATCAAAATATACTCATAATAATTATAGTGTAAAACCTTGCTTGTAAATATAGTGAAAACTCCTTTGTATTCGTAATTATCAAAATGTCAATGATAATTATAGTATGTAAATATACTGAAAACTCCTTTACGTTTGTAATTATCAAATTGTCCATGATAATTATAGTATGTAATAATTATATATTTATATAATTATCTTTAGTATTTCTGTCGTATCTTTGTCGTTCGTTCCATAAATCATACCCATTATAATTTATATAAATGTTTTCGTTGTGTTAACGTTTTTGAGCCTAAAAGATATCAATGAGTTGAAAAGTATAATTTCTTACATTTAAGGCACTAAATATACTAATAAGATAGATTTAAAGTTTATCAACATTTCATGGCAAGAAATTTGTTTTAGTCATCTTACATAAGTGATGGCAACATTTTAAATCTTGTCATTTTGTCAAAATGATGGTAATCTTTCCAAATGGTCATTTTTCATACACTTTATTTTGAATATAGTCATTTTTGTTTAAAATACTAATTTCCTTGTAAAAATATCATTTCCCAAGTTTATTATGACGTTATAAGACTAAATAGTCGTTATTACGTCAAATTGACGTTCTTTTTATAAATCACTAGAAAAGTCGTATTTCCGATCACAAAAACATAGTTTTTACTAGTTTTCGTTTTTGTGACGTTTATATTAAAGATCTAGTATTTTTACACAATATGTTTATAGTTTTGTAACTTTTACACAAAGATTATACTTCAAAATGTTCACAATACATAGATCTAAACATGTTTTATGTTAAAAACGTTTTTACACAACAACTAGTTTATAAACTTGTGTAAATCGTTATTTATAGTATATAAACTTGTATATAATCTTGTATATAGCATATAAACTTGTATTCCCCCCCTAAAAGTTTGGAAAAGATGAAAATGAGGGGTATAAACTCACATTGCCGCGTGCTTTAGTTAGAAACAAGGTTGTTATCGCGTAATGACGGTAGAAACGAAGATCTAAGCTTCGGAGCTCGAATGACCCTTGGACAAAGCTATTATCCAATGGGTTTACGCTATAGTAGTTTACTATCTGTATTTTCGGTGTTTACTAGATAATTGTTTTGAATTAGCGTACGTAGTATTATAATATCTAATAATACATCGTAAAATTATGGAAAAATTACTTTTCAACATATGGATTCACGTACGTTTCGTTTGACTACAGTTGACTTTTGTTGACCAAAATTTACAATTGTCACATATCTCAATTTGTCATTCTGTCTTTCTCTCTCACAACTCCGTTCCGGTACCGTGACTGCCCATGGTTCTCGGGGTCTTTAGTCTACATGACTACACCCTAAGACTATTTCGAGGCACCATGATGTGCCGGTGAACCACACGTGCTCCATCAGAAACCAACGAAACTCTTTAACCGTGAAGTCCTACAGCACCACGTCTTGGTGTAAACAATTACTGATTTGAAACTCCTTTCAAAACATTCACCCTAATCATTACCCAATGATTTCTCATGCATGTTCAAAATCCATTTAGTATGCTCAGCCAGGTCATATCCTGAATCCAACTCACTATGCTCTAAGCATCAAGTCATCAGGATATGTTCATAACACTTCTGATCGGTCCAGGAATCTTGTGGAACCTGATGTAATCTCATCCCAAACCCTTTCGGAATCTAAAGATTACTAATAATCCTTGTGTCATGACTTCCGAAAACCATTTCCTTTCGGAGACTCTTTCTTATGCATCTTGAACCTCATCAAGACCATATTCTCAATGGCTAAGTCTATACTGTCAATTTCATCTATCCGATAGATTTCTGTGAACTATGTGAGTATGTTGCACCTTCTTTATTTCTTTCATGCCAAGTCATCACACTTTGCAATGATATGAGACTCTTTTCCTGGGTTTATGCATCTTGAATCTTATCAAGATCATATTGGCAGAATTTCAATCTATCTAATAGATGTTCACGACCACCTAAGTATGTTATATCTCTTAAAGTATTTAATAGCGAACCATTTCTTAACACCAAGTCATTACACTTTGTAATAATAAAAGACGTTTCCTAGAACCAGTATGTAACCCACATACATGTGATAGCAGATAACAACGATACTCCCACTGGCTTTGATACGGTTATATGACTTTTTCAGACTATTCACAAAATCCAGAACTTTTGGCACATTTTGCGAAACCGAAATCCAAACCTTTCTGACATATTAAAGGAAATCTTCCAGGCTATTAACAAAATCCAAACCTTTTGGCCTATTTTGAGAATCCGAATATCCTTTCTTGCGAGATGCCCATGGGATGAATCCCGGGGCCATGTACCTTTAGTAATGGCATGCTCTATGTGAGCCCCTATTAGTGTGCTGGTAAACCACACACACTCCACTAACGACTCACACTATGCCACGCAGAATCCTCTCGGATTTCATCTTCTATTGAGAGTGCCTCTCTCGGAATCAATTGCTTGACCCCAAGTGATGACTCATTCAACCAGATGTTCTGTAAGTACATTTCTATGTTCCCTTCTTTTGATGATTCAATTACTCCCACTGGTTCCTAGACCAGTTGTAAAATCAATCAAACTGTCACATATAATGTGTCTCACGCTAAGGTTCTCTTATTTGGCAGCAACCGGGCTCACCAATGCTTCCTAGTAGTCGGATTACTTATCCGTTCCATCTTTAGTGTTTTACCACTAATCGGTATGTCACCCAGATCATAACTCCTTATGACGGTGACCAAAACTACAGGTCAAGCGAAGAGAGGCCATGTCAGGTTTAACAGGAATCCGACTCCTGGTCAAGGCCCAATGGTGACTAAAGGTTCTTTCACTTGGCTAATCCTTGAACTCCTTCAGGATTATTCTTACTCCCACTTTTTCCTTAGAACATGAGCTCTTTCTAAAAGGACTATTCTTCCAAATGATAACTGGGATGGCCAATGGAAGGACATCGTTGATTAGTTTCAGGCTTGTCATGAGATTCAGACGAATGCTACATGACCCTGGACTTTCTGTGTACTAGTGGGACGATCCCAGCTTTACATTTCAGATAGTGTCGGCATAACCTACTTAGTCTAAGATATGGTCGGAATACACAATTATCATGAAGTATAACTAATCGTGTTCTGTTCGAAGATTCGAGCAATACACAGTAACTTATGTGTCTGTTGCTCAAAATCTTAAGGTCTTTTACATCTCTATGTAAATTTATGACTTTGTTAAGGGTTCTAGTACTTTGATCATTATACTTTTAATGATTAAGCGGTCCTATCAAACTCGTTTGGCTAACGACTCTCCACTGATCAGGCGAGCGGTGGGTGAGAGTGGACACCCATTAGACCGCCATTTTATAGGCAGTCTCCTTATACCCACTTTATAGATCAGCTTTGTGAATAAGGCCTACTAATGATTTGACTAACCAATTTATCTTATACATATAGTATTAACTTTTAATAATATATATAAGATGTATATTAAACCTTTTAAAATATTCCAGGTTTATCTTTTAATTTTTCCAAATTTAACTATTAAATTTAAAATTAAATTAAACCTTTAAAAATCGATTTAATTATCCTTTAATTAATAACTAATTAAATTAATTAAATCTAGATATTTTAAACCTTTTAAAATATTTTAGGATTTATCCTTTAATTTTTCGAAATTTAACCATTAAATTAAAATTAAATTAAATCCCTTGAATTATCTTTTAATTAAACAATTAATTAAATTAATTCAAATGTAGATAGGTTTCACAAATTAATCAAATTAATTTAAACCTATCTTAAACCCCTAATTTTCGAATTCAAACAAATGGGTTTAAGGTTATCCATTTAATTAAACAATCAAAGTTACCAAAAATAGAAAAACCTCCTAAAACCCTAACCAATAAAATCGAAAAAGAGGGGGGAGGGACTAGGGTTTCAAAAAACCCTAAACCCCAAAATCTAAATTAGGCCAATTAGGGTTTATAAGCTTTAAACCCTAATTTTAGGAAAACTATTACAACCATTCAACAAGAAAACAAACAAAAGCTTTGATACCACTGAAAGGTTTTCTGCAAATCTGTGAACTAAAACCCTAAGTTCACATGCAACCTACATTGGATCTATGTTTTCTTACTTTGAACAGGTAACTAATTCCTAAAGGCTAAACAAAAATTAACTAAAAGAATAAATCAGAAAAACTAACCTTTAGTTGTTTCTTGCAAGCTAAGCAGCACAAGTGTCCTGCCTCAACTGAGATCACACCCAAGCTCAGGAGGTAGGTCACGGAATTTAGAGAGAAAATAGAGTCAAAAGTCGTGCCAAATGGTGTGCATGGGGCTCCCTATTTATAAGTTCCAACCGATAACCAGATAAGCCTTTAGAGATAAACCTTTTTGAATTCAAATAAGATAAGCCTTTATCTTACAATTCAAATATATTTATCCTAACTTATTATCATCGAAATTATGTATTATCTCATACATAATTTCGTGGTCACTTGGTTTACTATAACTGTCACTTACTCAACTATTGAATAATTACAGTTTCAGTCCCTGCACCTTTAATTAATTAAATTAAACACCAAATTAAATCCAATTAATTCCAGATTAATTTCTAATTAATTAATATAGTTTCTAATTAATATATTATCACTTTAGTATATTAACAAACCATATATTTAATTCCTGTTGATTTATTAATCACGTAATAAATCAACATTTCTCTCTACCGACCTTTCTACCAAACCTCCAGCTATGAGGGCAACCCAAATGGACTTTGCTACTATTAATTAGGTAAATACAAATTATTAGTCATGGCTTAGACACCTAATCCAACATCAGGAACCCTAATTTCGCACAACTATAAATACCGGAGTCCCGTCCGACTTTTGGAGCATCCCGAGACGCGAAGGAGGGATCCGAAGGCAGAATTTCGTCAGTTTTTTAGTGCGAATCAGCAGTTAGGTTAGTTATTAAGTTTTCCTCTCTTTTTATCAACTCGGTATCGAGGTATTCCGTAATCGGGATTTCCGCCGATTACTCGATGTTTGTTAGATTTGTAGTTTCTGATTTCAGTAGTAAAATAGTTGGTAGTTTAGATCTGGTTTGACTGTTTGGTTATTGGTTTGATGTTTGGTTTTGAATTATAAAGTAATCATTCGGTTTGATGTTATCTTGCATTTTTTCGGTATTATTGATGTTTGGATGTGTTTTGATTGTATTGGATTGATTGTTTGCTTATGGATTCTAAATTTAGTTTCTGATTTCAGTAAGGAACTTTAGTCTAGGATTTGATTTGGGTTAGTTTACTTCATGTTTGATTTGGTTTTGGCACTTTTTTTCGTATTGAGTTTTCATTTGGTTTTTGGAAAAGGAGAAATAGACCATCTGGCTGTAGCGTGACACTACAATTGGTAAGCTATCGTCCTATATTGACCACCAAACTCCTGTGGATCGACCCTTGCTACCGCTATACTAGTGAGTGTGTGAGGTTTATTTTCATATTTTTGACCGCATAACGACCTAGGCGTGTCAAATTTTGGCGCCATTGCCGGGGAGTTGTGCGCTTTAGGATAGACGATCAGTGGTATTTTTCTTTTGATGTTTGATTTTAGTTTGTTGATTTTTGTATGTTTACGTCCTCATAATGAGCGATTACATATACCCGGATCATTACGAGTATTATGAAAATCCGGCCGACAACCATTACGAGAATGATTGCAACAATGGATCATTCGATGACAATGGATGGCGGATCGAGGAGCCATCTCCACCTGAAAATTCTGCAATTTGGGCCCAACTCTTGGAGCTCATGGTTAATACCTACCAAATGCAGAAGGATCAAGCCAATGCTCTTGTAAGATTGTAAGGTTCATTAGATCAGTTGAAGGAAAATTTGGAATGTCCATCACCCGTGCCAGAACCCGAGGTAAGTGATTTTGATACCAATAATAATGTGTGTGAACCTACATCACATGAACATGTGATGGAAGGGCATACACCTTGGGAAAGTCAAGAGACCACTGAGAAGGTCGAAAATGTTGTTGAGGAAGAGGTTGTTGGTGACAATACTACCCCTGACTCAACAGTGTGTGATGTTTTTGAAAATGTTGATAATGTTGATCCGGTAATGAGTGAACCCATACCATTACCAGATGACATGGACGAGACAATTATCGGGGAAGGGGGCGTAGATGACAATACCACCCCAACCTGGAAATTTTTGAAAATTTTGAAAATTCTGAACATTTTGAAAGTAAAGATTTGATGATGGGTGACTTTATACCATCACCAGATAAAACTAGTCGCTCAGTTTTGGAACCGATCCACCTGTTGGACGAAGACCAAGAAGATGATGACAATGATGTGGTCTTCGAAAATAATAAACACAATTTTAGCACCACTCATGACCCATTCATGAATGGAAAATTAGATGATCAATACTATCGATGACGATATTTGGGAGCATACTAATATTATGCCCTCCGATCTCATTCAATTGGAAAATTACTATTGGTATTGCAAACCGAAATTGCAAACTGAAGTCGACAGGCAAGATGCGAACAAATGCTTTGCTAAACAACTATTGGGAGCGGCACTGGGAGCGCTCCACATCAAGCCGGTGATCTTGAAGAGGTACCGAAGGAAAGATCGAGCTTGGAGGTTTAAAGCTATTTCTAAGCATTTGCACGAAATAATCAGAAAATGGCAACCGGGCAACGATAGCAGAATCGACAAACCGTTTGACTCGTGGAAATTGGAGTATGGAATCAACGAAGGGACGGTGGTGACTGGAAATCAGCGGAGTCAAATGGCATACTACCCACCATAGCCACAGAAAGACGGTCCAGCTAAAAGACCGAACAAAGAAGCGCTTTCGGGAGGCAACCCGGCATTTCGATAAGTATTTTTTTTTAGTTTTGTTTTTAATTTTTTTAGTTTTTATTTTGTCAAAATGTCACTCGGAAATTTTTTTTTCAAAATGTCACGGCATAGTCCAAGTGTGGGGGTGGTCGAACGGGTTTTTAAAATATGTGAAAAATTCAAAAAATTGGAAAAAAACAAGTTAGCGCCACTAACTTTTAATGTTAGTGACGCTAACGTTGGTCAAATGTGGGTCAACTGTGCTGCTCGTTATCGACGCAAAGTTGGAACCCTTCCTCCCATTTGTCGCGTCTGTCGAGTCGAACACGCATACACCACCGGAAATTCAATTTTTTTCATTAAATTACTCTGGTCAAACTCCGATTAAGCACCTCAGGTATGTATCTCAACTTTCCCTTTTACGATTTCACGCAAAACCGAGTCGGATTCGAGGGTTTTGAGCCGTTTTGGGGTTTTCGGCATACTGAACCCATCGGCTCGAATCGGTCGATTTCTGGCTAGTTTTTCGTTAATGTAGCACATAGGGTTTCTTAATCGCATCTATAGCAACATATTGGTAGCTTCAATTCGTACTTTAACAGGTTGAATCAGGAATTTTCGAAATTAGGGGCTTAGTTAGGGTTCTTCAGCGAAATCGATAAAATTGGCCAATTTCTAGCTTGTTTTTCGTGATTCTAGCTGCTAGGGTTTCTTAATCGGTCTTATAGCTACCTATTGATGCATTCAATTCGATGAAAACAATAAAAATTTAGGAATTTGTGAATTAGGGCTCAGTTTAGGGTTCTTCGGGTTTTTACCCGATTTGGTGGACTTGTGGCTTGTTTTTTGTGAAATTGACAGAGGGCTTTTTTAATGATTAGTTTAGGATGCTATCGGTGTGTTCAATTTGATAAAAATAATTCGGAATTGAAAATCAAGAAATCTAGGGTTCATAATTGGGGGTTTTTGACCCAAATGAGAAATTAGGGCAATTTTAGCTTGTTTTTCTGAAATTAAACTTAGGGCTTTTGTTAGTCTCTAGTTTAGGAACACATTGGTGCAATCAATTTGAAAAACAGACTAAAATTGAAAATTTTAAAATTTTGGGGCTGCGTTTATTAGTAGCGGGGCTGTTTTTTTGTTAGCAATGTTATTGATGTCAAAGTCCAAATTTGCAATTATTTCTCACATATATACACTGGATTTTGTTCTTGATTGATTTTTGCAGATGACACGCATCATGATTCTGAGTGATATTTTCTTGTAGTGTTTATTTTTATTTTTAGTTTCTGTTTTAATTTTTATGTCTGTAATTAAACTTAACATATTTTGCATGAGTTGATATTTTGGTTAGTAGATTACTATTATCTGCCAAACTGTGATTGTTGCATCAACTGAGGGAGTTGCATAACGTAAGTGTGGGGTTACTGTACCCCTACACTTGTGTTATGCCGACGTGTTTACTGCTGCGCCCCGACTTCTGGATTTCATTGAGACGATGCAAACAATCGACCCTGTTACAATTGGTTCCAACAAGCAGTCTACCGTCTAAAGGGATAACTCTTTCTCCCTAGTTATGATATTTTTTTATGTACAACGGGGACGTTATACGGTTTTAAGTGAGGGGTGTGGACGGTCGGAAGAGTGTTTTTGAAATTTTTGCGGGAAACGACCAAGATTCAAATTTTTTATCAATTTTACAAAATTTTTTAATAGATTGTAATTTTGAAACGAATAGTTTTTGAATCTTAGAGCATTGATATTTTTCGAAAAATACTGTTTAGTTGTTATCATGCTATCTGTTTAGTCAAATAAGTTGAGTTTTAGGAATTAGAAGATTGGAATGTTTTTAGGATTGAAATTTAGGAAGGGACTGTCAATCAGTGGCCTTTGTTGTTCGAGCCGGTAAGTCTAAAATGGGTGGCCTCGAAGAGGCACTTATGCACCTTACCACCTAAGATCGTCTACTTTGGGATGGTATTTCTGAAAACTCGTTACACGGACAACATCGAAAGTCATGGATAGTTCTTTAACGGCCTTTAGAATCTGAATGAGTACGTGCACTTTTTTGTGGACAGAAAATTTGTAATCAATGGTTCTTTAGAAAGTCGTGAATTCCAAAGGATATTCTAGTTATGTTTGCAAAAACCATTTTCAATCTAATTCAGGAAACAATAAACTTTGAAATTGAACACATTCAAAATGTTTGAGTCATAGTTAAAATCTGTTAAAAACTCTCTTGCTTGGGGATAGGCAAGGCACAAGTGTGGGGTGTTTGACAACGCCCAGTAATATCAAGTATTCTAGACGTTGTTTAGCCGTGTTTTAGTTAATTTATTCTTTTGAGTTGGCTAATATCACTTACTTTTGTGCCAAAGTGCTTGGAAATGTTTTTAGTGTAAATGCAGGGGTTTTAGTGCAATTCTGGAGAAGTTATGGAGCAAAACGGACGAGAAAGGGAAGTCAGAAGAAATTAGCGTCGCTAATATTCCTTGTTAGCGTCGCTAATGTTTCAAGGCGGGATTTTCTCCGTTTCAAATGTCAGATTCGTGCGTGGAAGTTTCTAGATCCAATATTAGCGACGCTAATTTACACATTAATGACGCTAATGTTCAAAAGTGATAAAATCTTCGTTTTTGAATTTCAAACTCCGAGATTTCGGGCTCGGGAAGACACGCGTGTCGTGGAAAAGGCTTATACGTGGCACGGGAACCCTAATTTTGCACAACTATAAATATCGGCATCCCGTCCGACTTTTGGAGCATCCCGGGACGCGAAGGAGGGATTCGAAGGCAGATTTTTGTCAGTTTTTCAGTGGGAATCAGCATTTTGGTTAGTTATTCAGTTTTTCTCTCATTTTATCAACTCGGTATGGAGGTATTCCGCAATCGGGATTTCCGTCGATTACTCGATGTTCGTTTAGATTTGTAGTTTCTGATTTCAGTAGTAAAATAGTTGGTAGTTTAGATCTAATTTGATTGTTTGGTTATTGGTTTGCTTTTTGGTTTTGAATTATAAAGTAATCATTCGGTTTGATGTTATCTTGCATTTTTTCGGTATTATTGATGTTTGGATGTGTTTTGATTGTATTTGATTGATTGTTTGCTTCAGGATTCTGAATTTAGTTTTTTATTTCTGTAAGGAACGTTAGTCTAAGATTTGATTTGGGTTAGTTTAGTTAATGTTTGATTTGGTTTTGGCACTTGTTTTGGTATTGAGTTTTCATTTGGTTTTTGGAAAAGTAGAAATAGACCCTCTAGCTGTAGCGTGACACTACAATTGGTAAGCTATCGTCCTATATTAACCACCAAACTCCCATAGATCGACCCTTGCTACCGCTATACTAGTGAGTGTGTGAGGTTTATTTTCATATTTTTGACTGCATAACGACCTAGGCGTGTCAAATTTTGGCGCCATTGCCGTTGAGTTGTGCGCTTTAGGATAGACGATCAGTGGTATTTTTCTTTTGATGTTTGATTTTAGTTTGTTGATTTTTGTATGTTTACGTCCTCATAATGAGCGATTACATATACCCGGATCATTACGAGTATTATGAAAATCCGCCCGACAACCATTACTAGAATGATTGCAACAATAGATCATTCGATGACAATGGATGGCGGATCGAGGAGCCATCTCCACCTGAAAATTCTGCAATTTGGGCCCAACTCTTGGAGCTCATGGTTAATACCTACCAAATGCAGAAGGATCAAGCCAATGCTCTTGTAAGATTGTAAGGTTCATTAGATCAGTTGAAGGAAAATTTGGAATGTCCATCACCCGTGCCAGAACCCGAGGTAAGTGATTTTGATACCCATAATAATGTGTGTGAACCTGCATCACATGAACATGTGATGGAAGGGCATACACCTTAGGAAAGTCAAGAGACCACTGAGAAGGTCGAAAATGTTGTTGAGGAAGAGGTTGTAGGTGACAATACTACCCCTGACTCAACAGCGTGTGATGTTTTTGAAAATTTTGATAATGTTGATTCGGTAATGAGTGAACCCATACCATTACCAGATGACATGGTCGAGACAATTATCGGGGAAGGGGGCGTAGATGAAAATACCACCCCAACCTGGAAATTTTTTAAAATTTTGAAAATTCTGAACATTTTGAAAGTAAAGATTTGATGATGGGTGACTTTATACCATCACCAGATAAAACTAGTCGCTCAGTTTTGGTACCGATCCACCTGCTGGACGAAGACCAAGAAGATGATGACAATGATGTGGTCTTCGAAAATAATAAACACAATTTTAGCGCCACTCATGACCCATTCATGAATGGAAAATTAGATGTGATCAATACCATCGATTACGATATTTGGGAGCATACTAATATTATGCCCTCCGATCTCATTCAATTGGAAAATTTCTATTGGTATTGCAAACCGAAATCGCAAACTGAAGTCGACACGCAAGATGCGAATAAACGCTTCGCTAAACAACTACTGGGAGCGGCACTGTGAGCGCTCCACGTCAAGCCGGTGATCTTGAAGAGGTACCGAAGGAAAGATCGAGCTTGGAGGTTTAAAGCTATTTCTAAGCATTTGCACGAAATAATCAGAAAACGGCAACCGGGCAATGATAGCAGAACCGACAAACCGTTTGACTCGTGGAAATTGGAGTATGGAATCAACTAAGGGATGGTGGTGACTGGAAATCAGCGGAGTCAAATGGCGTACTACCCACCATAGCCACTGAAAGACGGTCCAGCTAAAAGACCGAACAAAGAAGCGCTTTCGGGAGGCAACCCGGCATTTCGATAAGTATTTTTTTGAGTTTTGTTTTTAATTTTTTTAGTTTTTATTTTGTCAAAATGTCACTCGGAAATTTTTTTTTTCAAAATGTCACGGCATAGTCCAAGTGTGGGGTGGTCGAACGGGTTTTTAAAATATGTGAAAAATTCAAAAAATTGGAAAAAAACAAGTTAGCGCCACTAACTTTTAATGTTAGTGATGCTAACGTTGGTCAAACGTGGGTCAACTGTGCTGCTCCTTATCGACGCAAAGTTCGAACCCTTCCTCCCCTTTGTCGCGTCTGTCGAGTCGAACACGCATACACCACCGGAAATTCGATTTTTTTATGAAATTCCTCCGGTCAAACTCCGATTAAGCACCTCATGTATGTATCTCAACTTTCCCTTTTACGATTTCGCGCAAAACCGAGTCAGGTTCGAGGGTTTTGAGCCGTTTTGGGGTTTTCGGCATACCGAACCCATCGACTCGAATCGGTCCATTTCTGGCTAGTTTTTCGTTAATGTAGCACATAGGGTTTCTTAATTGCATCTATAGCAACATATTGGTAGCTTCAATTCGTACTTTAACAGGTTGAATCAGGAATTTTCGAAATTAGGGGCTTAGTTAGGGTTCTTCAGCAAAATCGATAAAATTGGCCAATTTCTAGCTTGTTTTTCGTGATTCTAGCTGCTAGGGTTTCTTAATCGGTCCTATAGCTACCTATTGATGCATTCAATTCGATTAAAACAATAAAAATTCAGGAATTTGTAAATTAGGGCTCAGTTTAGGGTTCTTCGGGTTTTTACCTGATTTGGTGGACTTGTGGCTTGTTTTTCGTGAAATTGACAGACGGCTTTTTTAATGATTAGTTTAGGATGCTATCGGTGTGTTCAATTTGATAAAAATAGTTCGGAATCGAAAATCAAGAAATCTAGGGTTCATAATTGGGGTTTTTTGACCCAAATGAGAAATTAGGGCAATTTTAGCTTGTTTTTATGAAATTAAACTTAGGGCTTTTGTTAGTCTCTAGTTTAGGAGCACATTGGTGCAATCAATTTGAAAAACAGACTAAAATTGAAAATTTGAAAATTTTGGGGCTGCATTCATTAGTAGCGGGGCTGTTTTTTTGATTAGCAATGCTATTGATGTCAAAGTCCAAATTTGCAATTATTTCTCACATATATACACTGGATTTTGTTCTTGATTGATTTTTGCAGATGGCACGCATCATGATTCTGAGTGATATTTTCTTGTAGTTTTTATTTTTATTTTTTGTTTCTGTTTTAATTTTTATGTCTGTAATTAAACTTAACATCTTTTGCATGAGTTGATATTTTTGTTAGTAGATTACTATTATCTGCCAAACTGTGATTGTTGCATCAACTGAGGGAGTTGCATAACGTAAGTGTGGGGTTACTGTACCCCTACACTTGTGTTATGCCGGCGTGTTTACTGCTGCGCCCCGACTTCTGGATTTCATTGAGACGATGCAAACAATCGACCCTGTTACAATTGGTTCCCACAAGCAGTCTACCGTCTAAAGAGATAACTCTTTCTCCCTAGTTATGATATATTTTTATTTACAACGAGGACGTTATACGATTTTAAGTGTGGGGTGTGGACGGTCGGAAGAGTGTTTTTGAAATTTTTGCGGGAAACGACCAAAATTCAAAATTTTTATCAATTTTACAAAATTTTTTAATAGATTGTAATTTTGAAACGAATAGTTTTTGAATCTTAGAGCATTGGTATTTTTCGAAAAATATTGTTTAGTTGTTATCATGCTATCTGTTTAGTCAAATAAGTTGAGTTTTAGGAATTAGAAGATTGGAATATTTTTAGGATTGAAATTTAGGAAGGGACTGTCAATTAGTGGCCTTTGTTGTTCGAGCCGGTAGGTCTAAAATGGGTGGCCTCGAAGAGGCACTTATGCACCTTACCACCTAAGATCGTCTAGTTTGGGATGGTATTTCTGAAAGCTCGTTACACGGACAACATCGAAAGTCGTGTATAGTTCTTTAACGGTCTTTAGAATCTGAATGAGTACGTGCACTTTTTTGTGGACAGAAAATTTGTAATCAAGGGTTCTTTAGAAAGTCGTGAATTCCAAAGGATATTCTAGTTATGTTTGCAAAAACCATTTTCAATCTAATTCAGGAAACAATAAACTTTGAAATTGAACACATTCAAAATGTTTGAGTCATAGTTAAAATCTGTTAAAAAGTCTTTTTTTTTTTTTAGAAACGGCGTTGGATTCGAGCTTTGTGACGGGTTTTCAACCGTCCCTCATTGTTTGACACTTCAAAGCCTCGAACCACACCCCTCCAGGAAAATCCCCCACAGTGCTTGGGGATAAGCAAGGCACAAGTGTGGGGTGTTTGACAACGCCCAGTAATATCAAGTATTCTAGACGTTGTTTAGCCGTGTTTTAGTTAATTTATTCTTTTGAATTGGCTAATATCACTTACTTTTGTGCCAAAGTGCTTGGAAATGTTTTTAGTGTAAATGCAGGGGTTTTAGTGCAATTCTGGAGAAGTTATGGAGCAAAACGGACGAGAAAGGGAAGTCAGAAGAAATTAGCGTCGCTAATATTCCTTGTTAGCGTCGCTAATGTTTCAAGGCGGGATTTTCTCCGTTTCAAATGTCAGATTCGCGCGTGGAGGTTTCTAGATCCAATATTAGCGACGCTAATTTACACATTAATGACGCTAATGTTCAAAAGTGATAAAATCTTCGTTTTTGAATTTCAAACTCCGAGATTTCTGGCTCGGGAAGACACGCGTGTCGTGGAAAAGGCTTATATGCGGCACGGGAACCCTAATTTTGCACAACTATAAATATCGGCATCCCGTCCGACTTTTGGAGCATCCCGGGACGCGAAGGAGGGATTCGAAGGCAGATTTTTATCAGTTTTTCAGTGGGAATCAGCATTTTGGTTAGTTATTCAGTTTTTCTCTCATTTTATCAACTCGGTATGGAGGTATTCCGCAATCGGGATTTCCGTCGATTACTCGATGTGCGTTTAGATTTGTAGTTTCTGATTTGATTGTTTGGTTATTGGTTTGCTGTTTGGTTTTGAATTATAAAGTAATCATTCGTTTGATGTTATCTTGCATTTTTTCGGTATTATTGATGTTTGGATGTGTTTTGATTGTATTGGATTGATTGTTTGCTTCTGGATTCTGAATTTAGTTTTTGATTTCAGTAAGGAACGTTAGTCTCATATTTGATTTGGGTTAGTTTAGGTCATGTTTGATTTGGTTTTGGCACTTGTTTTGGTATTGAGTTTTCATTTGGTTTTTGGAAAAGTAGAAATAGACCCTCTGGCTGTAGCGTGACACTACAGTTGGTAACCTATCGTACTATCTTGACCACCAAACTCCCGTGGATCGTCCCTTGCTACCGCTATACTAGTGAGTGTGTGAGGTTTATTTTCTTATTTTTGACCGCATAACGACCTAGGCGTGTTAGCCTACTGTTTCACCTTTGAGTCAACCAATCACCAACCCTGTTAGGAACCCTGCATCTGCAGTGTTGACTTGGGGAGTGCCGACCTGAGATGGTACCCCATGTCCACGTCAACCAGTACAAGTTTCTCAACCACAACCACAACAGCAACCACCCATTTATAACCCTCAACCGCCTTTTCAACCCATACCACAACCTCAACCCCAAATACAACCACAGCAACCACAACCGTAACAGTATCAGTATCAAGATGGAGATCCAGGATATGATGACGAGGATGAAGGATGGATGCCGAACAATCCTGTTCAGCAAAATCAGCAATGGAATCGAGGTCAGAGACCTCCGAGACGATACCAACAGCAACATCAGCAGCAAGGGAAACGATATTATAACAACGAGTTACATAATGATGGTAATTTTGTTCCTCCCTTGTACTTTACTCAACCGATCGGGCAGTCAGTTGCATCGCACTTCCAACCACGGGATTATGATGATGCATCACCCATTTACTTTCCAGATAATGCTAATAGTCAGGTAGAAATTAGACATCAGTTGTTTGGAGTTTTACCTGAGTTTAGAGGATACAAGCAGGACGACCCATATAATAATCTGTATGAGTTTTTGGCTATAGCATTGGATACAAGCAGGACGACCCATATAATCATCTGTATGAGTTTTTGGCTATAGCGAATGCTAATATTCCTAGGAACACCAATAGGAATATCTTTAGGTTAAGGTTATTTTCTTTCACTCTTAAAGATAAGGCTAAGTATTGGTTCACGTCCCTGCAACCAAATAGTATTACAACATGGGAACAACTTAAGGCGAGATTCCTACAAGAGTTTTATCCTGCCAGCAAGGCTACAGAAATCAGGAGAGCCATACAGGATTTTCAGCAAAATCCAGGAGAGGCGTTTCACGACGCATTTGAAAGATTGAAGGAGCTGAGGCGATCCTATCCACACCACGAGTTTCTACGGTGGTAACTTGTTAAATTCTTCTTCGATGGGGTGGATACGAATTAAGCCATGATCAACGCTTCATCTAGTGGGACGATCATGATGCAAGATCCAGACGATACTTGGAGGTTTCTGGAACAATTGCGCCGTGGCTCGAAAGCAACTGGACTTATGAAGGATAAAGCAGTATTTGTAGCAAGCATAGAAGCTGAGAATAAATGGAAAAAAGAGATTCAAGCTAAGCTAAGCACCGTCACGAAAAAGTTCAATCAGCTTCTTACAAGACTTCAGAAGGAAAAAGGGGCATATGTATTGCGCGGTCAGACTATCTGTAATAATTGTGGCGAAGTAGGTCATGGTTGCATAGATTGTATGATGACACACGAGGAAGTCAATCAAATTCATGGATATGGGAAGTTTCATAACACCACGTCCATTTAGGAATAATCAGCAAAGAGATGTTAGGAAACCACAAGGGAGACAACAAAATGAGCAGTCAACACCAAGAGAAGGAGGTGTAAACATTAGCACAAACGAAATCTATGAAATCCTGGTCAAGCTTAATGAAGCGGAAGATGCAAATACTCAGACATTACTAAGACTGGGAACTTAACTTCAGAAAATTGAGAAAGAAAGAGAACAAGAGAAGAAGGAAAAGATGCAACCTCAAAAGGCGCAAGTAAATGAAGTCATCACGTTAAGGAGTGGAAACAAAGTGGACAATAAAGTTATCGCTCCAACACTTGAAGAAGATAGTGATGTAGAGGTTGTTTTCGATGAAAAGGAAGAGTTCGAGAAGAAAGAAAAAGAAATGCAAGAGAAAAGGAAGAAACCTGAGAGCAAATGGGAGAAGGGGGAGACTAGTGGTACAACTCCTTTTCCTGCAGCTTTGGAAAAGCCATGGAATAAACCATACAAAAAGAAAGGACCGCAAGCGGAGGATATGTGGGAACTATTTAGTCAAATCAAGGTTAACATTCCGCTGGTCAAGTTGCTTAAAGAAGTTCCTGCATACGCAAAGTTTTTAAAGGATAAGTGCATCCATAAGAAGCATATTCTCTCTCATCTTCCGAAGAAGATCGAGTTGACTGAGTACGTTAGTTCAATAATCATGGATACATTGCCTCCCAAAAGGAAGGACCTAGGAGCTCCTCTCCTCTCTGTCGACTTAGGAAATATTCATATCAAGAAGGCTTTATTAGATTTAGGTGCGAGTGTGAATATCCTGCCAGGACTACTTTTCAATAAGCATGAATTTGGTACATTAAGACCCACAGATGTCATCTTGTAGCTCGCTGATAATTCTACTAAAATTTTGCGGGGAATGCTGTCGGACGTTATCATCAAGGTTGGAGACTTTTGGTCATTTTGCCTCCTTGGAGTCCATACATGCTTGCTACAAACTCCACACTCTTGGCCCAATAGACCCACCAACCTTCCGCATCGCAGCCTAGCTACGACTAGGTTGGAGCTGCTCCAGCCTCGCTGAATGTTGGGTCTCGTCAGCAGCAATCTGCCACAACACCGTTACTTTCACTGCTCTGGAAATTGTGTTGGAAAGAGTGTCCAAGGTCGTCAACTGATGGTAATATTTCTAATAATAGCAGAGTCCTTTTGGGTTGTCCTCATGACCCAAAAAAATAGATAGAGTCAAAAGGATTAAAAAAAGGATGATTAGTTTATTAATTTATTGAGAAATAAATTAATTAGAAACTAGATCAATAAATTAATTGATAAAATTACTTGGAATTAATTTAGAATCAGTTAAAGGGACTAGATTGTAATTGATTAAAGGTTTAAACAAAGAAAACAAGTCCAGGGGGTGCGACCGCCAAAAGGCTCCTAAGTTTGAAACTCTATGAGCCTTGCGGTTTAAATAGAGGCCTTGGGGTTCAACCCTAAGGTATCCCAAGCAGCTATATGCACCGCCCCCTTCCATCTCTCTATCTCTCTCTCTCTCTCTCTCTCTCTCACTCTCTCTTTCTCTCTCTCTCTCTCTCTCTCTCTCTCTTTCCCATTTTTCCCAATTTCAATCCCTCTATAGGGTTTTGATCTTCTGCCTCTTGTATCTTGAAGAAAGTTTGATCTGTCAGGTTTTTTGGAGATCATTGGGTGTGAATCATCAGAGGGAATCTACTTTGGATCCTGATCATCCTTTTGCAATCGTGGCCTTGACCAGAGCACAAAGAAGGAGACTTGTTGAGGTATTTTTGTTTAAGTTTTAGGTACCAATAACTGTTATGAACTGCATGATCCTGAACAATGTTCATGGAATATTTGTGATTTGATCTTGATTGTCTTCTGCTGCATGTGTTATGTGTTTATATGATCGAATCTCAACAGTGATATTAGAGCCTCTATTCATATGTTATCTGTACTTTGATCTTAAACTACTGAATGTGATTTGATGCTTATTGTTAAAATCGAATTTTGCATAGGGTTATGCTAGAAATTTTGGATTTAAATATGTTATGATCTTAGGGTTTATGCTAGAAACTTAAATGTTCTTATGTATGCATGTATTTTTGAAAAAACCCACAGGTTTTTGTGCCTCCTTGCTTGTTTTCGAAGTTGCTAGGTTTAGGAAGGGTTTTTTCTGTTTCTCCTTGTACCTGGCGGCTAGGGTTACTGCCTTAGCTTGCCTTACAAGTTTCCTAACTTGCTTAGTTGTCTTAAATGTCTGTTTCCTTAATTTGATTATTCCAATATGATATTTATTTAATTAATTGTTAAACAATTGAATTAATTAAATAAAATATTTTAAATTGTTAAAAATACATATATATATATATATATATATATATATATATATATATATATATATATATATATATATATATATATATATATATATATATATAAGAATTAATTAAAATAAAAATATTGGTCAAACCATAACTAGGTCCACCCACAAAATCGTGTGTAGGGTTTGAAGGAAGGTTCTTATGAACCTGAATGAGGTTGGTTTTTAAACGACATTCATTGCCTACCACCTTCACCGCCCAACACCTTTTGCTATGTGGAGTTACCGAAAGGGTTTGATAGGGCAATGTTTCTCTAAGTTAAAAGTATTAACTTAAAGTATTAAAACAAAAATCTGTTTTAATTATATACAATGTGAACTGGGTGATACCCATGAGAAACGCACATTCTCTTTATAACCTGCTGGTGGAGCTGTGTGATTAACCGGTATGCCAGATAAGGTTATAGTTCGGGGTGATGTGAGACTCACGATTCTCAAGTGTATCTTGAGCCAGGCATCATGCGGGTTCTTCATGGTTTGTTCATTGTCTAATTCATGATCCATGACATCCGTGTCATGAATTTTGAGATGAGCACAAACGAGATTAACATGCTATTGACACTAGTAAATGAATCTCACAAAACTAGGAGTTTAATAGCGAATGAAACTGACAAAAGCTTTGTCTACCTTAATGACCATTATGGTGTGATTACGGCATCCCTCTTCACATCATAACTGGAAGATTTTGGATCCTACCGTTAGTAAATAAACTGGGTAATTATTTAAAAGGATTAAAATCTCAAACTAACTAAACTAAAAGTCTGTTTTATAGAAAGTCACAGCACGGGGAGCTCAACCTGATCTTGGGAAACATATAGACTGCTGCTCTTATAAGGATCGGGAGCTATGAGCTGATGCTAAATGATTGTAGTTCAATTAGGTTATTAAATTGTTGCTACTTGCCAGAAATGGCACGAAACGTTATTTCATTTTATTCTTTGTTTGAGGATGGATTTAAATTTTCTTTTGATAATGATAATGGCAATATTTTAGTTTATAAAAATGGTTATCTTTGTTTTAAAGCTAGTCCTTGTAATGACATATATGAAAGTGTTTTTTGTGTTGGTAGGAATAATAATATTACTCTGAATGTTGACTTTGCCGAGAATGTTCTCAATAAGCCGCGTCTATGGCACTGTCGTCTTGGCCATATAAACAAGAATTGCATCACCAAACTCTTTTCAGAAGGATTCTTGGAATCATTTGACTTAAAGTCGGATGATGTACGCGAGTCTTGCTTACTTGGCAAGATGACCAAATCGCCATTCATAGGAAGCTGTGAAAGAGGCAAGGATCTGTTAGAACTAATCCACACAGATGTCTGTAGACCATTCAGATTCGTCACTAGACAAGGTGAATGCTACTTTGTGACGTTTACTGATGATTTCAGTAGATATAGTTATGTTTATCTGATTAAACATAAGTCGGAAACCTTTAAAGTGTTTAAAGAGTTTCAAAACGAAGTAGAGAATAAGTTTGGGATGAAGATTAAGATGCTCTGATCCGATAGGGGTGGAGAATATCTTAGTTAGGAATTCTACGATCATTTAAGGAATTATGGAATAGTTTCACAATTTTCTCCACCCAGAACGTTGCAACACAATGGTGTGTCTAAAAGGAGAAATCGAACTTTAGACCTGGTTCGATCCATGATGTGTCGTGCTACATTTCCAATAAGTTTCTGGGGTTATGCCTTACAAACTGTAGCTTATATCTTAAACCTCATCCCAACTAAGAAGGTTGCTAGGACACCCTCTGAAATGTGGAGTGGGGAACGTCCCTCGCTAGCACATATAAAAATCTTAGGTTGTGAAGTCTTCATTCGGCACGAAGCTCATGACAAGCTTGAACCCAGAGCATAGAAGTGGTATTTCTTCGATTACCCACGAAAGTCATTTGGATAGTTGTTCTACAAGCCTTTTGAGAACGAAGTGTTTGTTGCTCGAAGAGGAGTATTTCTAGAAAGAGATCTCATATCCAAGAGGGCCAGTGGGAGTAAAATTGATCTTGAGGAGACTCAAGAGTCAACTAATGAAGAACCTATAGTTGACACTAACACTCAACCTGAGGATGAGACTCTTGTTGAGGAAGTTGACATATCTCCACCGCCTCCTCATAGATCCAATAGAGTTAGTCATCTTCCTGAGTTTTATGGTTTCCATATTACTACAGAATGTGACACACTGATCAGTGAAACACACTGGTTAGTGAGGATGAGCCAGCCAACTACAAGGAAGCAATGGCAGGCCCTGAGGCTGCCAAATAGAAAGAAACCATGGAGAGTGAGATTCAGTCCATCTATGATAACCAAGTTTGGAACTTGGTTGATTAGATAACAGGTCTCAAAACTGTTGGGTGTAAATGGATCTTCAAGAAGAAGACCGACATGGATGGGAATGTACACAAATTCAAGGTTAGGTTGGTTGCGAAGGGTTTCACTGAGACTCAAGGTATTGATTATGATTAAACCTTCTCTCTAGTAACCAAGATTAAGTCTATTAAGGTGTTACTTGCCATCGCTACATTTCATGATTATGAAATTTGGCAGATGGATGTAAAAACCGATTTCCTTAACAAGACACTGTCAGAGGATGTGTATATGGCACAACCTGAAGGTTTTGTACATAGCAAGTACCCGGATAGAATGTGTAAGCTTGAAAGGTGCATTTATGGAATTAAACAAGCTTCTCGCAGCTCGAACATCTGCTTCCATGAAAAGGTCAAAGAGTTTGGATTTTCTAGAAGTCAAGATGAGTCCTGTGTATATGTTGAAGCCAGTGGGAGTAACATAGTGTTTCTAGTACCGTATGTGGATGACATACTCCTTATATGAAACGACGTCCCAATGTTGCAAAGTGTGAAAACTTGGCTTGGGAAGTGTTTCACTATGAAGGATTTGGGAAACGCATCTTATATACTTGGTATAAAGATCAATAGATATAGATCAAAGCGTCTAATAGGACTAAGCCTGAGTACATACTTAGATAAAATCTTGAAGAGGTTCAAGATGCATGATTCCAAGAAAGGGTTCTTGCCCATGCAACCTGACATAAAGCTCAGTAATGAGCAATGTCCTAGGACTAGTGATGAACTGGACAGAATGAGTCGGATCATGTACGCTTCGACTATAGGATCGATCATGTATGCCATGATATGTACTCGACCTGATGTATCGTATGCTTTAAGCATGGTAAGCCGATATCAGGATAATCCTAGCGAAAGTCATTAGACGGTAGTGAAAAACATTCTTAAGTATCTGAGAAGAACTAAAGACATGTGCCTAGTATACGGAGGAAGAGATGAGCTAAGAGTAATTGGGTTTAATGACCCATGTTTCCAAACAGACATAGATGACTCTTGCTCACAGTCAGGATGGGTGTTCATGTTGAAAGGAGGAGCGGTAACCTGGAAACTTTCGCAGCAAAAGTCGATAGCTGACTTAACGTGCGAGTCCGAGTATATAGCAGCTAGTGAAGCTGCAAAGGAAGCTACATGGTTGAAGAGCTTCATCGGAGATCTTGGCGTTGTCCCCAACATCAATGATCCCCTTGAAGTCTTCTGTGATAACGAGGGTGCAGTCGTATTGATGAAAGAACCCAAGGACCATGGGAGATTAAGACATATACTCAGAAAGTATTACTATGTTCGAAACCAAGTTGAAGATGAAGACATCGTGGTGAGTAAGGTTGCGTCAGAGGAGAATCCTGCCGATCCCTTTAGCAAGGCATTGTCACGGGCCAAGCATGATGAGCATACTAGGTCCATAAGCATTAGAGTTGCCAGCGAAATGTCTTAAATGTTCAGTTAATAGTTTGAAAACCGAAACATATAGCAGTAGATAATTGTATCTGACTTGGTGTTTTATTAATGGATAATTAATAAAGAGCTGAGCTACCATTTTTATTAATTATTACTGTGTTTCACTTTTGCATGTTTAGAACAGCTTCCCGATTATTAACTTACTCAAACTTCCATAGTTGGTCATACTCTTGGAAGCAAGTAGTGATTTAAGACTGTTATGGAGTGTTAGTAGATTGTTTATAGAGATTAGACATAGCATGGTGACTGCGACTAGCGTTCATGAGTACTTGATAGAGATTTAAGTATTGGAACAAACCCGCGCCTAGAGATTGCTTCATGGATTGAGTCACGAGTAATGTAGGATGATAATATCTTTTATTCTTCAAAGCGAGATTCATGAGAATTTGCGCTATGATTCTATTATGCATTAGTCTCCTCAAACGTTATCTGTAACTGGTAATTATAAAGGGTATATCGATGTATGATATGATGAAATAGAAAAAGACTATGTAGTCAGAGTTTATCTGTTCCTTCTACCCTAATAAGGAGAAGTGATATATTGGGCCCCTCAATGATTTGATGCTGACACTAAGCGCTTGGCCAAGCCCTGACCAGATTGATGTGTTCAATCCATGGTCCGACAAAGGTCATCATAAATCTCTATCGGGAAACAAAATTTTGAACTATTAGGATTTGACATTTTCCATGACCCAGCTTCATCATGATATGTTGTAGAACTGAGGAATAATCGATCACTTATCTAAGGGTCGTCTCTTTTCTTTGATCAAAGTTCGACAGTGGCAATGGATGACAAACTCTCTGCTGATTATCAGATAATATAGAGACCACACTAAAAGTTGACAACCTGTCCAAGTGGGAGACTGTTGGAAAGAGTGTCCAAGGTCGTCAACTGCTGGTAATATTTCTAATAATAACAGTGTCCATTTGGGTTGCCCTCATGACCTAGAAAAATAGACAGAGTTAAAAAGAATAAAAGAAAGGATGACTAGTTTATTAATTTATTGAGAAATAAATTAATTAGAACTATATCAATAAATTAATTGATAAAATTAAGTGGAATTAATTTAGAATCAATTAAAGGGATTGGATTGTAATTGATTAAAGGTTTAAACAAAGATAACAAGTCCAAGGGGTGCGGCCTCCAAAAGGCTCCTAAGTTTGAAACCTTAAGAGCCTTGCTCAAGCTTTCAATGTTATGTCTATTGATAACCAGTATGATACGCATGGTACATGGATATACGAGCTACTTCACATGTTGCCTCCATCACAGGTATACTCACTTCTCTTAGTAATGAAAATCACATCAAATATATCCTTGGTGGTAATGGTTCCTCCGTCCTTGTTACCCAGATTGGTCACCCGAAAATTCTTACACACCATCGCCCTTACGTCTTCACCACATCCTTGTCACACCAAATATAATCAAGAATCTCATTTGTATCCTTAAGTTCACTAACACAATAAAGTTTAATTGTATTTGATGAAATTGGTTTTCTTGTGAAGGGTCTCCACACCAAACAAATCCTGCTTAGATGTGATAGCTCCGAGGACTTCTATCCAGCCTTTCCTTCCAGCAAGCTCCCAGCCGCCCTTGTCACCAACACACTTACACCTTATTGCATCAGCATCTCGGTCACCCCGGAGTTCGTGTTTTAAATCATTTAGTTTCTAGTTGTTTCATTAAATGTAATAAATATTCTAGCTCTATTTCTTGCCAATGATGTCAACTTGGCAAACATGTCTGTTTACCTTTTTGTAGCTCTAGTTCTAGTGTTACTAGTTTGTTTGACATTATTCATTCTAACTTGTGGGAATGTCTGATTTGAGTACCGGTGGCATTAAATATTATGTATTGTTTCTTGATCATTTCTCTTATTTTTTGTGGGTTTACCTGTCACGCAAGAAATCTGATGCCTTAATAAAATTTCTTCATGTTCGTGTCTTTGTCAAAAATCAATTCAACACAAAAATTAAATAGTTTCAATGTGACCACGGGAGCGAATTTGACAATATTAGTGCGGTTTACCTTTCCACTATTCGTGTTTAACACCAACGAACAAAACATATAGAAATTGACTTACACTTTGTTCGCGAGAGAGTTTCTATGGATCACATACGCGTTCTAGACGTTCTCTCTAGCCATCAATACACTGGCATTTTCACCACGGGACACCCAACTTTGTTATTTATTGAGTTCAGATCCAACTTAAGTGTACATTCTCGACCTCCAACTTGAACTGCGGAGGCGTATTAGTGTATATTAGGGGTGACAACGCCTAGTGATATCAAGTATTTTAGGCGTTGTTGAGCCCTGTTCTTGATAAAATTATATCAAATATGTATGGGTATTCTCACTTTTTGTGCCAGGACTTGTTTGGAGAAAAAGAATAGAAACAGGGACTAAAAGCGTGCAAAAGGAAGAAGTTGGGAAGGAATGAAAAATCAAGAGAACTCGTACGCGCGCCGCGGGAATTAACCATGCGCGACGCGGGCTTAAGGCGGTGGAATACATTCAAATGCCGAAGAATCGGGAAGAGATCAGTACGCGCGCCGCGGATTTCACTTCTGCGCGGCGCGGTTGCGGGAAATTTGCAAGTATAAATAGATGCATTTCCAGCCGAAAACCCTAGCAAAGAACCGGGTGTAAAATCGACCTTGAAGCTCTTTGACTCCAGGATTTCATTTCAGCAAGCTCACAATTGGTATTTTATGATTTTTGATTTAATTTCCTTTTAGTAGCAAGTAGTTTTTGTAGCTAAAGTCTTTGGGAGTGACAACCACTGACTTTGAGCACTTAGGTTTCTGATTTTGAAACATTTGGTTACTGTTTTTGTGATTGGAATTCGGATTTAGTGAATGAAAGGCATTTGGTTACATTTAATCTTAGCTTTTCGGTGTTTTGGATGTTTGTGTTTGGTTTGATTGATTGATTGTGTTTTGGATATTGTTTTGGACCTTGTTAGGACTGTTTTCCTTAGCTGAAATCAGTAGCTAATTAGGTTAGTTTGTAAGCATTAAACCTTGGCTAGTAATTGTTCAATAGAACTTTAGCTAGTCGCTAGTTTATGCTTTGCTTGGTTTTGCTAAGTTTGGATGCCTTTGATTGCTTCTGACTCAGAGATGTACTTCTGATTTCAGAAAGTGACTAGGTTCATTTGAGCATAGCTTAGCTTGGCTTGGGTGTGTTTGATTAGTGCTTTTGTTTGCTAGTGATTAGGAAGATAGAAACCAGATCCTCCGACTGTAGCTGTGACACTACAAGTTGGTAATCTCTCATCTAGTCTAACCACGAAGCTCCTGTGGATCGACCCTGACTACCGCTATACTAGTGTGTGTTAGGTTTTCTCTTATTTTTGACCGCACGACGACCGCTGCGCTGTCAAATTTTGGCGCCGTTGCCGGGGAGCTGTGAGCTTAGGATAGGTGAGTAGTAGGAACTTGTTTCTTGCTTTTTGAAAATTTCATTCTGGTAATTGTGATTTTTGGTTTTGATTTTTGTGGGCGTGTTGCATTAGTGCATGCGTACCCGCAGGGGTAAGCAATTATCCCCATTGCAGTTTGATTATGAGATTGAGCGTACTGCGCGCAAACTCCGTGCCCGTAGGCGTTTAAACATCATGAATTATAGTTAGGTTAGCAGTAGTCCGGTAAGTGTTGCCCAGGAACCATCAGGTGAGGCAACGAGGATGTTTTCCATTCCCCCACTTTCAGAATTTCAGTTTGGGAGCACGTGTGCTTCTGGTGGTGCAGTTTCAGCCCCTGCACCCATACCATCATGCACTCCACCATCTATCCCACCATTTACACCCGCTTCACAACCACAGTCCACCAATCCATTTACTTCTGCTATGTCTTGGGGAGAGCCGACCCGAGATGGCACCCCAGCTCCTAGACAGCAGACACCAACATCTCAACCACAACCAGCCCTCTTTAAACCTCAACCCACATACCAATCAACACAACCTATACACTTTAAACAACCGCCTCAGCCACAATACCATTACCCAGAGACGGAGGAAGTGTATGACGAGGAAGATGAAGGATGAGTGCCACCAGCACCACAACCACAATGGAACCGAGGTCGGGGACCTCTTAGAAGAACACCACAATATCCACCACCAGGTCAGCGGGAATACAATGATCATCTTTACGGTAATCCCGCTCAACCTCTACATTTTGCACAACCGAGACGGCAATCGGTTGCATCACATTTCCAACGACGGGAATATGATGATTCGTCGCCAATCTATATTCCTGATAACATTGATTCGCAAGTAGAGATAATACCTCAGTTATTAGGAATATTACCAGAGTTTAGAGGATATAAGAAGGACGATCCCTATAATCATTTATATGAATTCTTAGTGATCGCTAATGCTAATAATCCTAGAAACACCAATAGAAATATTTTCAGGCTTAGACTGTTTCCATTCACCCTTAAGGATAAATCCAAATATTGGTTCACGTCGTTGCCATCGAACAGCATTACTACATGGGATCAGCTCAAGGCAAAGTTCCTTCAGGAATTTTATCCAGCGAGCAAGACAACTGAAATCAGAAGAGTTATCCAAGATTTCCAGCAAAAGCCTGGAGAGGCTTTTCATGAAGCCTTTGACAGACTGAAGGAGTTGTTATGATCTTGTCTGCATCATGAGATTCCTAGGTGGCAGTTGGTCAAGCTATTCTTCGAAGGAGTTAGTGAGACGCACCAGGCCATGATAAATGCCTCATCCAGTGGGACATTTATGTGGCAGGACCCAGAAGAAGCTTGGCAGTTTTTGGAGCAGTTGAGCAATGGATTCAAGGCAAACTTTTCCACCAGGAAAATTGTAAGTACGGCGGCAGCGGTAGGAGTCGATGTTGATTGGAAAAAGGAAGTGAAAAAGGAAATCAGTGAACTAAATAAGAAGTTTGACAGGCTTATGTCAACATTACAGAATGGACCGCCAAATTCATCACCAGGAGGTCAAGGAGGACCTAAGACTCACGAGGCAAATCAAGTTTATGGCCAGGGTCAAGGACAACACAATAATGGACGACCCTACAGGCCATACAACCAGGGACAGCAGCAAAACTTTAGGCAAAACAATTATCAGAGTCAATCGACTAGTCAGCCTAGAAACCATCAGCCTGTGAATAGTGGAAACAACAATGGAAATAGTAACACCAATAGCAACAATAACAGGGGGCCCACTAATGCTACCAACAACGCCCCAGGGACCCAAGAAGAGATGATAGCAAGGATGTATGAAATGGTCATTGCAACACAACAACAATCTCAAGCGAATGCAAAGGCCATCGCAAATATGGAGAGACAAATAGGTCAAATGGCTGCAGATCAGCAAAAGAGAGATAGTGGCAAGTTGCCAAGTGCTACTGAAGTCAATCCTACGCATAATCAGCGTCCAGGGAAGGAACAAGTCAACACTGTTGAATCAGGATGGCGAAAGGTCACTCTGGAGGACTTGTTCGAAGTAGGGAGTGAAGTGAGACCAGGGGAAGAAGGAAAGGCTCTAGAAAACGAGGAAGGTAAAGAAGGAGGAGTTCTGGTTGAGAATGGCACTCAACCAGAAACAGATAGAGAGATCCAAAAAGAAGAGCAATTAACAATAGCAGGGATCAAGCAAAGAAAGAAGAATAGGAAAGAAAAGAAGAAGCAGGAAGCACCCAGATCAACGGGACCCTTAATGAATCAGCCCCTGTGGGACGAGCTTAAGGATGCCCCTGAAGACACCAGGATTCTGCAAGAAATGTGTGAACAAAATGGGAAGAGCAAAGCACCTACACCAAAAATGGTGAGATTGACTGTGAGGGCCAACGAGGCGTTATTGGGAACACTGCCCAAGAAGGAAAAGGATCCCGGATCACCATTGATCACTACAACTGTAGGGGACGTGGTTATTCGAAACACCCTATTAGATTTGGGAGCAAGTGTCAACATCTTGCCAGGATACCTGTACGACAAGTACAAAAACGAATAAATTGAGCCAGTAGAAGTTGTACTGCAGCTGGCTGACCAATCAACCAAGGTATCTAGGGGAAAGCTAACAAATGTCATAGTCAAAGTTGGGGACTTTTTCTATCCCGTAGATTTTCTGGTCATGGAATATGAGAGTCTGGACGATGCGCCTGCGCTCATCTTAGGACGTCCATTCTTAGCTACTGCTGATTCAGTGATCGACTGCAAGACTGGAGATATGGATATTTTCTTCGGGACCAGGAAAAGAAGATTGAATATGTTTGGGAACCCGATATCATTACCTTCAGAGGAAAATGGCAAACCAGCAGATAGGATAACATTAATGGAACTAGGAATCAGGAGCAAGGAAAAGATTTGGACACGTACGGGAGAGGGAGGACAAGAAGAAATTCTAAAAGAAACCAAGGACCACCCGTTGTCCACCATCGACAAGGAACAATTGCTGGACATGATAGAGATAATGGAAGCAAGGCATTAGCAATATGAAAAAGAATCCAGAAAACGAGAGGCAAATGTTTTTGAGCTCTTGAAATCTCAACAACAATGGATCAGCGGTGTGAGTGACCGAATGACCCAACTCACATCCCTTATGACAATGATGGCCAATAATTTCATGCCAGAATACCAGCAAATGCCATCAAGGGGTCAAGAAGAAGAAGAATAGTCAGCTTAGGAATAGCACGTCTGGCTGAAGACGTTAAACTTAGCGCTTGTTGGGAGGCAACCCATCGTGTCATAAGTTAGGATATATTTCTTAAAATAAAATACAAAATTACATCAATCTTTTTGCAGGCACTAGTGGTTTGAAATAAGTGTGGGGTCATTTGAGAAGTTTTGAAATTTTTGAAGTCCGCGCCGCGGGTATTTGAATTACGCGACGCGGGATCGTAAACCAACCCGATGCGCAGGGGTTGATTTGGTGACACGCGCGACGCGCAAAGAGCAAACCCGCGACGCGGTAAACGATCAGTCGGTTTTCTCCTTTATAAGGTAAGTCGCGGCTCACACGACCCACACGCGACTCGGAGCTCTGGTTATCAAAATTTTCTTGCAATTTTTCTTGCTCATTTTGTTCCCACTGCTAAGGTACGCCATTCTAACTATCTATTACTCGTTAAAACTAGCGATTATGTAGTTGATTTTAGTGATTTTCCCAAAATAGTTCAAAACTTAGAATCGCTAATGCTAGCTTATAGGGTGTTTGTTTTGCCAAATGGAGACCCTAGATGAGCTAGTCGGCACTTAGGCTACCTTGTGATGTGATTATATTGAGTTCTAGCAGGTTATATTGAGAAATGAGATCGGGGTTTGGAAACAGCCGCACGCCGCGCCGCGCCCTTGCTCTTGGGCCGCGCCGCGGTACGGCAGGGAAGACAAGGACTGATTTTGCAAAATTTTTTTTTATTTTGTGGCTGTATTTTCTTTTTGCAGATGATGTTCAGGTTGGAGCACGCTTTCCTCCAGTTCCCCGCGGAGCTTGCCAGTTCTGCAGAGTACACCTCACGGAGGGACGCATTGAGGGGTCGCCGGGTTCTAGAGGCGACAGTCATTGATAGAGATATTCTGAGAGACGCAGGGCTATGGGGTGCGATCGAGCCGTTCTTACATCGCACCTGGACCCACGAGGAGGCATCATTCACATGCCGTGGCTGGGACAGGATCATGGCCACTGACGAGGACGTGGTCTATACGGAGCTTCTCCTGGAGTTCCTGTCTACGATCCATTTCGCTCCCAGGGCATCGGATCCACGATCCAGGCTCGTACGCTTTCGTTTGGGAGGTGAGCACAGGGAGTGCAACCTCCGAGAGTTTGGGAGGCGCACAGGCCTATACACTCCAACAGACCTCCAGCATCGCTACTTCACCCGGTTCTTCGGGTCCTGCATTCAGGGGGAGCCGGACAGGGCTCCCAACATGGAGATTTGTACACCATTGTCCAACGTCAGGTATGAGGCAGGGACCTCGAGGGAGAGTCACCTACACGATCCACTTCACCGTCTCATGCACCGGATCGTCTCCACCTCCATCATGCAGCGGTAGAGAGGCGAGAAGGTGTCGGGCGATGACATGACATTTTTGTGGGCTCTCCTCGACCCGTCCCGATTCCTCCATCTTCCCTTCTCCCTTGCGGTTGCTCTCTCCACCCACTCTACCGGCGCCTCCTCCAGCAGCCCACTAGCCAGGGGGTATTTTATTACTCGCCTGGCCCGCTCCTATGGTATTGTTACTGCCTCCGTGGCAGCCTCTTTGACCGCTCTGCCTCCATCGCGCACTACAGCACGCACTTTGGAGAGGATGCGGCTCATTGAGCTGCAGCGCCCGGGGCAGTACATCCAGGCCCCGACCTAGCCTCCTCAGGCACCTCAGCCCGCGTATGCCCAGCCTGGCAGGAGACGCAGGAGGCCAGAGCCAGCGCCAGAGCCCGCAGCCCCGACAGAGCCACATCAGGAGGACCTGGCAGCCAGGGTTGCCAGGATTGAGGATCAGTTGGCATGGATCGGGGAGGTACTTTTGGATTTGGCCACACAGCAGGGCCGACACCCCCGACCATTCCCAGCCAAGGCCCACGATCATGAGGCCGGACCCTCCAGGGCGCCTGGCAGTGATTGATGTACCTTTTCCTTTTTCTTTCTTTCTTTTTATTTTTTCGGGATATATGTACAAACTTATGACACTTCTATCTGTATATTTCTGTTCATGTTTTATTTGTCATGTGTGTTTTTAATTTGTTTGTTGAGTTATGCATGATATACCAATTTGAGAAGGAGTGGTCTTAGACAAGTGTGGGGTCACCGTACCCCCTCCACTTGTCTCGATCACCGGCGTGTTCACTGTAGCGCTACAACTCCAGAATACGAAATCGAGGATCCATTTGTACACAATTATACCTGTGATATTGAGCACCAAGCAGTCTATCGTCCAAAAAGGGGTAACTCTTTCTCCCTTGTTTTGAAATAATTTTGTACAACGGGGACGTTGTACGGTTTTAAGTGTGGGGTGTGGACGGTCGAAAGAGAATTTTTTTGAAATTTTTGCAAAAATGATCAATTTTTCAATTTTTAGCAATATTTTTCAAAATTTTTAATGAATTGCAATTTTGAAATGAATGATTTGTGATTGTGATAGCATTAGTATTTTTCAAGAAATACTGTTTATTTGTGATCATGCTATTAGTTAGTCAAATAAGTTGAGTTTTATGAGTTTAGAAGATTGAGCTGTTTTAGGATTGGAATTTAGGAAGGAAAAGTCAATCTGTGGCCTTTGTTGTTCGAGCCGGTAGGTCTAAAATGGGTGGGCCTTATGCACCTTATCACCTAAGATCGTCTGGTCTGATATGGTATTTCTGAAAGCTCGCTACACGGACAACATCGAAAGTCATGGACAATTCCTTAATGGCCTTTATAATCTGAATGAGTAAGTACACTTCATTGTGGACAGAAAGTTTGTAATCAAGGGTTCTCTAGAAAGCCATGAATTCCAAAGAACAATTCAATTATGTTTTCACGAACTATTCCACTCTAACTCAAATAGCAATAAACTTTGAAACTAAACACAGTCAAAAATTGTTTGATTCTTTATTATAATTTGTTAAAAACTCTCTTGCTTGGGGACAAGCAAGGCACAAGTGTGGGGTGTTTGACAACGCCTAGTGATATCAAGTATTTTAGGCATTGTTGAGCCTTGTTCTTGATAAAATTATATCAAATATGTCTGGGTATTCTCACTTTTTGTGTCAGGACTTGTTTGGAGAAAAAGAATAGAAACAGGGACTAAAAGCGTGCAAAAGGAAGAAGTTGGGAAGGAATGAAAAATCAAGAGAACTCGTACGCGCGCCGCGGGAATTAACCATGCGCGACGCGGGCTTAAGGCGGTGGAACACATTCAAATGCCGAAGAATCGGGAAGAGATCAGTACGCGCGCCGCGGATTTCACTTCTGCGCGGCGCGGTTGCGGGAAATTTGCAAGTATAAATAGATGCATTTCCAGCCGAAAACCCTAGCAAAGAACCGGGTGTAAAATCGACCTTGAAGCTCTTTGACTCCAGGATTTCATTTCAGCAAGCTCACAATTGGTATTTTATGATTTTTGATTTAATTTCCTTTTAGTAGCAAGTAGTTTTTGTAGCTAAAGTCTTTGGGAGTGACAACCACTGACTTTGAGCACTTAGGTTTCTGATTTTGAAACATTTGGTTACTGTTTTTGTGATTGGAATTCGGATTTAGTGAATGAAAGGCATTTGGTTACATTTAATCTTAGCTTTTCGGTGTTTTGGATGTTTGTGTTTGGTTTGATTGATTGATTGTGTTTTGGATATTGTTTTGGACCTTGTTAGGACTGTTTTCCTTAGCTGAAATCAGTAGCTAATTAGGTTAGTTTGTAAGCATTAAACCTTGGCTAGTAATTGTTCAATAGAACTTTAGCTAGTCGCTAGTTTATGCTTTGCTTGGTTTTGCTAAGTTTGGATGCCTTTGATTGCTTCTGACTCAGAGATGTACTTCTGATTTCAGAAAGTGACTAGGTTCATTTGAGCATAGCTTAGCTTGGCTTGGGTGTGTTTGATTAGTGCTTTTGTTTGCTAGTGATTAGGAAGATAGAAACCAGATCCTCCGACTGTAGCTGTGACACTACAAGTTGGTAATCTCTCATCTAGTCTAACCACGAAGCTCCTGTGGATCGACCCTGACTACCGCTATACTAGTGTGTGTTAGGTTTTCTCTTATTTTTGACCGCACGACGACCGCTGCGTTGTCAAGGGGTGATGAGCGTTTGGTCCTCGGAACCAAACCCTAGCCCAAGAACTGAGGAAACTGAACCGAGCTAAGGGACCGAGTGCCATGCTTGGTTGGTTCTTGGTATACATATGTTGCTTATCTTGGTCTCGGTACCGATCGGGTTTGGAACCGATCAGGCTCGGTACCGATAGGTCGGTCGTGTATCGGGTTTTGGTACCAGGTTAATATGAAATATTAAAAGGTAAGGTTGGTCCTGCTCGGTTTTTCTCGGTTTGAAGACCAAACCCAACAAAACCCTAACCCGAACCTAATACCAAGTCTCCTAGTATGGTCGGTCCTCGGTTCCCTTCAACGTCTTTCCTTGGTCTCGGTCCCGCTCGGATTG